>JAASFW010000451.1:0-18270 GCA_023334005.1 Globisporangium orthogonon
GCATCACACCAGGAGAATACGAGTATGAACAAGGTCTTGCACGGACCACAGAGTCAGACGCCACACTACCTTGAGATCGCGGCCAGCAAGGCACGCGTCTTGCACATTCGAGTTCACGAGACACACGGAAATCGCGCCGTCCGAGCGTGCAAAGAGGTGTTCCTGACATCACAAGCGAGTGTGCGACAACTGTCAATCTCCGAGATGCAGCAGCTCCGCATGCGTACAAAACGATCACTTACGTGCGGGAAGTGGTCCTGAATGCCGTAGAAGTCGCGGATGTGGTTCCAGTGATCCACACGCAGCTTGGAATACTGGTGCATCTGAGTCGCCAAGCTCTCACTATCTCCTCGCTCCTGCTCGGCAGCTTTCAACGCCGCTGCGTCGATACGTCGCTGCGCCTTCTCCGAGATTGGCCATCGCCTCGCTTTCGTAACTACAACACCAGCCTCGTCGACAGGCGCCTTCTTCGCGGCTCTCTTTGCCTGCCGAGCAGCGTCCTCGAACGACGGAAGCCCCTTCTGGAGCTCACCCGGGAGGTCGCACTTCTTGCGCAAAAGCGTCACGAAGAACCCACCCGTGTTCTGGTCCGTCGGGAACAAGCGCATGCAGTGCCGCAGTGACTCGGACTCGACCGATCCGACATTTGGAGGGAACATGCTCTTCGGGATTCGGTCGCCGCGCAGGTTGTCCGGAACACTCTCGTAATCGTTGAACCACGACATTTCCGAGCGCTTTACGTCTCGCGATTGATACGCGACCTGCCACGACCGAAGTCCCTTGCGACGCACGAGGCTGGGAAGGAGTCCCGAAGCGTCGACTACCTCAAGAGCACCATCTGCGCGCCGCAAGAGCTCTGCTACGACCTGAATATTGGTTGGAACAGCAGCAGGAAGTGGAGGTGAGACCACGTGTAGTTCGACCATACAACACGCATCGCCACCACCTACCGACTCGTTCTCAATCGGGTTCAGTGAGCACGTAGAATACACCATGAGGCCTCCGTCCTTGAGCAGTGCGGCAGCTCGTAGCGCGAGTTCCAGCTGAACCTTGTAGAGTGTGAGTGGACTGCCGAGAGCCCATTGGCGCCACAGATTCTTGTTCTTGCGAATCGTACCATCTCCCGAGCACGGGACGTCACAGATGACGCGGTCGAAGACGTTCGTCTTGACCAGTTCTCCATTCTCATACAAACCCGGGAAGTCCTGTCCAAGATGGCAAGTAACGACAGCGTTGTCGAGTCCTAGTCGCTGGAGCTGATGCACGAGCAAGTAGCCGCGCTTCTCGCTCGCGTCGTTCGCGACAATGAATCCTCCATCGCTGCTGCTACTGCCACTGGCATTGCTGCTGTGAGCTCCTGTCCCATCAGTCACCCCTACTTTCATGTCCAGTTCCTCCATCACTTGGCTAGTCTTCGACCCTGGTGCAGCGCACAGATCCAGCACGCGGTGCTCGCGCTGGATGTCGAGAAGCAGCGCCGGGATCATGCTCACGGCTTCTTGCCGAGTGATGTTGCCCTCCGACGTGTGGTGCATGAGGAAGTCACGAAACGCCTGAACCTCCGGGTGGTCCCGACCTGCTCCGAAACACAACAAACACACCATCAATCGCCGGTCATCGTGAGGAAGGAAGAAAGTAACGTGCTGCAAGCACAGTAGATCTGCTTACCGAGCTTGGAGAAGTCACTACGTCCGCAGTCGAGTTGCCACGCGCTCTTCGCGAACGGATACCACGGTAGCTCTCTGCAGCACGAAGCACTCCGAATCAGCAACGAGGTGGTGCATCCAGCCTACTGCGTGCGAGAAGTGAGCGCTTTTACGCTGGTGGAGACAGCTGCTTGCCATCGTGCACGATGTCGGCGAAGAGCGTGGGGAACTCTGTCTCGAGCCGGTCCTTGATCCTGCAGACATGCCTTCTGTTAGCCAGTCATGTACTCCAACTCTTACCTCCACAAACTCGACGCTGGAGGACGTACGCTTGCGCGGCGCTCGCGTTCGGGTTGATGCGGAAGCACACCGGAAGTGGCGCCTGCAGCGTTGCCTTGATCGCCTCGAGCTCCGCAGCGTGGAATACGCCTTGTCTCTTGATGGATGGACCGACAGACGCGCACCGGGGAGTTAGCCTGCATGCTGTAGCCATTCACTCGGTCAAAGCGGCGGCTGCGAAAGCACTTGAGCGCACCACGTAGTACTGCACGAACGGCAGCTCCTCAAGCGGGGCGCTGGCGCTCGTCGAGAGCGCGGCTGGTGTCGTCATGGGAAGCAGCGCAGGCGAGCGGAGGCGACGGCGAGCGGAGCTGCTGGTGCAGCGAAGGAGCATTCCCCACCACTCATAAAAAGGACTTCGTGCAGTGTACAGAGGCTGAAGCTGGTGTACCGGTGAAGTTCGAGGAGTGCCAGTACCGTGGATCTCCTCGAAGTTGCGATCTTTCTTGTTAACAAGGAGTGGATACATTTCATCGCAACAAATAAGAAGACCGCAATCTGTCCGAAACAAGCCGAGTTTGTCGAAAACTGGAGTGCCACGGCACGCCGAGTGCGCAGCTATGCTCGCATCCGACTGCCCCGTGTGCCTCGCCGCCCACAGCGTCACTGCGCACGTCGGGCAGTGCGCTCCCTCGTCACCCGTGCGCGACGCCAGCGCCGCAGTAGACAGCGGAGGAGAGCACACGCTGCACTTTAAGCCTACCGCGCCGCTCAAGATCTTCCTCTCATGTGCGCGAATCAGTTTCATCAAATGTTGGCTCTCGCTCTCCTGCTCCGCGCTCACCATGCACCTGCTGCTCACCCAGACGGCCACGACCGCTACCAGCACGTCGCGTTCCACCTCAAGCACGCCTGTGCGTGATTGGGCTCGCACTTCATTTTCTCGCTTCTCATTCCATCTCATTTTTCGTTGCGACTTGCGCGGGTGTCGTGTCGTCCTTCAGTGCAGCAGCGTGGACACACAGTGTGGGTCGACGTCGAGAAGCTCGCGGCCGGCCTCGACTGGGAGAACGGCATCAACGGCGCGCTGACGTGGGTGAAGGAGGCGCAGCAGCACGGGCGCGTGCTGCTGCTCATGACGCCGCACGCGCTGCGCCGCCCTGACGGCTACTGTCTCAACGAGATTGCGCGCGCAGGACAGAACCACCTCAGCATCTTTCCCGTGCTCGTGGCAGAGAGCGAGCCGCCGCCGTCCATCAGCATGCTGCCGTTCTTCGACCTGCGGGATTGCGTGCCGACGGACCCGGCCGAGCTGCAGCTTGACGCGCGGAGCCACGAGTGGCACGACCTCATCAAAAAATGCGTGCACAGCCGCGAGTTCGAAGACAAATGCCAGCGGCTCTTCGCCATTCTGGAGCTGGTGGGTTGACCGAGAGTGCGAGGGCTGTCGGCTGCAAGCTCTCTCACGTAGTTCGGGGGGGGGACAAAAGAGCGAGAGTGTAGCTGAGTATTGTTACTGCTCCTGCTGCTGTTGCTGCTCCAGTTCAATACCATGAGTGCGTATGGCGTGCCTGCGGTCGCCGGTGCCGGGAACTTCGGCTACTTTTCGGCGGGGTACGATGCTTCCAGCACTCGCGCTTCTCGTGGCGGCAGTCTCCGACGTCTCCTAGCGCAGCCAAGCTCGGACTCTGTTCGCTCATTGGACCTTGGCTCGTCCACGGGTCAGGAGAATGACTGCAATGTCGCAGCCGATCGACTGGCAGCTACTACTACGATCCACGATGACGCGGAAAGCGATGCGTTCAAGACTCGCTACATGTTCAGCTTTGATGACAGCTGCTACATGCTGGCGAAGCAGCTCCACGACGACCTAGTGGCGGCGGGATTCTCCGTGTTCGCTCCACCGCCGGCGCCGGTCCCAGGCTCTCTTGAGAGCGTGCAGGCGAATGTGAACGCGCACGAAGAAGCGCTCCAGTGGGCAGCAGCTGAGAAGAACGGCAAAATGATCCTGCTGGTGACTCCCGAAAGCGTCGGGAGGCCGAGCGGCGTCTGCCTGAACGATATCTCCGCTGCGATGGCTGCTGGGCTGGGGTTCGTGCCACTCATGGTGCGCCAGTGCGAGATCCCACTGTCGATCTGCCGCATCCAATGGCTCGACATGTCCGACTGCTTAATCTACGACCAGACGTGGACGGCAACCAACGCTGCCGCTCGACTCGTCGACTCGGTGTCGATCAACAACGTTCGCTACGCTATCCGATTGGACCAGCTCGTGACGGCTCTGAAAGGGAAGCTGGACCACGAAGGCCAGCAAGCGCGCCTCTTCTCGATCCTCTCGCCGCTTTCCTTCCAGCAGCAAATCAGTAAGCTCACAAGCCGCTTTACTGGTCGCGAGTGGCTCTTCAAAGATCTCGAGCGGTGGATTGCGAAGCCTGCTGCGAGTCAGGTGTACTGGGTCACGGGACCAATCGGGTCGGGGAAAACAGCTCTCGCCGCGCGGATGGTCCAGCTGATCCCGGAGATCGCGGCGTTCCATTTCGCGCTCCAGGAAGACGAGCAGACACAGAACGCCAGACGCTGCGTGCTCTCATTGGCATACCAGCTGACGACGCAGCTGGCGGAGTACGCGTCGTTCCTGCAGTCCGGTGAGCCACTCGAGGAGGTCGTGCCAGTGTCCAACTTTAACACGTTGTTGACTCGCCTGCTGGTTGAGCCGCTGAACGATATCGCGCGGCCGCAGTCCGCCAAGCCGTTGGTGCTACTCATCGATGGACTGGAGCACCTTGCAGCGGGTCAGAGTGGTCAGGAACTATCGGTGCCGACGCGCCCAAGCTTCGGTCGTTCGTCCGGTTTGAACTTCGCGACGGGGTCTGGAGCAGGCTCGAGCGGATGCCTCGTGTCGGCGCTCCCATCGCTGGTGTCGCGCCTGCCAAAGTGGGTCCGGGTCGTTGTTTTGAGCAGAAAAGACCCTGCGATCATCGCGAAGCTCCAAGGCTACACACCGAGCATTGTTTTGGACACTTTCCGCGCTGAGAATGACCAAGACATCACGGTCTTCGTCGAGAAGAATCTCGGTGACAGCACAGACGAATCGTCGGATGGCGTCGGACTGGTGGGGCGAAACAGATCGCAGTCTCTCAGCAGTGCGCCATCATCAAGCGCATCCGCTGTAGAGAGTGTCGGCGCAAAAGACTCACGCTCGCTTTCACCAGAGCAAATCAGTCTGATTGTGAAGCGGTCGGAAGGGCTCTTTCTGTATGCGGTCAACATCGTACAGGCGATAGAAGAGAGACGTTTGACGGTGAATCAGCTCGAGTCGCTTCCGATCGGTATGAGCGGATACTTCCAGCAGTTCTTCGAGAGCCACTTTGACGAGCTGCTTTACAAGGTACAAAGAGCGCGTCGTTGTCGATGTGTATGTTAGAGGATGTGGTGCCGCGTGTGCTCATGGTATAAAGTGCTGGTGGGTAACCTATCGCAGGACTCCATCCGTCCAGTGCTGGAGATCTTGTGCGCCTCGTTCGAGCCGTTTCCGCTCGCTGTGATCGCCTCAATGTTGAACTGGAGCGTGTACCAGCAGCAGGAGATGACGTCATCGTTCGGCTCGCTGCTGTTTGTCGGCGCGGACGGGAACATCCGTCCGTTCCACTCGTCCGTGCTGGACTGGGTCCAAGATCCCGAGTCGGCCGGGATGTTCTTCGTGGATGTCGTCAACGGTCACGAACTGATCGGCATGTGGGCTGCGCGAGAGTACGACGCTGTCGTGCGCGCGAACCGGAACGACTTCGTCAACCTCGAGTGCGTTTGCGAGCTGCCTGCTGCTGTGTCCCGTTGATACTTCAGAGAACTAATCTACCTGCTGTGGATCGTGATGTGATTGCATAACAAGTTTCGGACTCGCGGCTTCCGCTGATCCGCAGCAGCAGCTGAAATCACCCAGTGAGGTGCTTCGAACCAAGACGCGAGTCTACATCGTGCGCCACATGTGCAACCACTTGTCGGTGCGTCCACTCTTCTAGTACTTATGCTGTTGATCAATCAAAGTACTCGAGCGTGGTGACTGACGATGTATACAAACAACTCTGGTGCACTCGCTCACTGCAGCAAGCTCGAGGTGAAGAGTGCATGAAACTTGTGGGCAAGTTCCTGGCAGACGAGAAGTTCCAGCTCGCGCGACGCCTGTGCAGCCTGCGCTCGGAGGGACTCGAGAGCTTCTTCCACGGAGCCATGGAGCGAGACGAGTCCCAGGCGCTGTTGTCGCGGAACCCGCGCGTCGGGAGCTTCCTCATCCGCTACAGCTCAAGGAAGAAGTGCTACTGCGCGTCGTTCATCCAGCGCCTGGACCCAGGCGAGTCGCCTGGTTCGATGGTCCCGACCTTCGCGCATTACCTCTTCCACCACCTACCCTCGGGCGCGTACTCGCCCGTGCCGCTGTCCGAGATGACTGAGGCAACACCCGTGTACCCGGACCTTGTGAGTTTTGTCGCGGTATACCAGAAGAAGGGCCTCCTCCGCGTCGCGATCCCGTGCGAGAGTCCACTGAACCGCCAGATCTCGCTCAACCCTGGCGGCTGAAGTGTTCCTACCGAGCTGGTGAAGGTTTCAAAGAAGGCAGGAGAGGTGGTGTTCTTGTAAGTACTTCCAATGAAACATGATTGTGTACTTGTTCAGGGAACCTGCAGAGATACCGTGCCCATCACTACAGACTTCAGGTGGTATTCGTCCAGCTGCAAGTGATCGGCATATATTGCCGGATCGGCGTCATCAACAGGCTCGCGGCAGGAGGAAATGGCGCGAGGCAAGAGCTGGCGGCGTGCAGAGGACCTGTCGCTCGTGCTCGCGATCGCCGCCGCGTTGCGGGACGCGCCCAATGGGGCCGCGGCGTTCTGGCAGCGCGTTGCAGCGCAGTTCGAGCGCGAGCTGGCGGAGGATGCGCATGCGCCACCGCGCACGTGGACGGCCATCGAGGGCCGCTGGAAGAGTCTGCGCGCAGAGCTCGCAGCGTTTGTCGCGTGCTTTGAAGCTGCCGGCCGCGACGAAGGCGGCGCCGCGCGCTCGGAGGGAGAGCGTGTGGACGCAGCGCTCGTGCTCTTCCGCGAGAACGACCCCAAACGCCGGCCGTTCGAGCACCTGGACGTCTGGAAGCTCGTGCGTCGCGAGATCCCGCGCCACGAGGATTTCGTTGCCATGTCCACGTCGAGCTACATGGCACAGCGGCGGCGGCGACACGGCGGTGGATTGGAGCAGCTCGAGAACGGTGACGCGGCATCAGGGAGCGGCAAGCGGAGGCGGAGGATGCCCAGCGTGAACGGGATGGGGGAGGAGGAGGAGGAGGAGGAGGAGGAGGAAGCGAGAGAAGAAAACGGTGATGACGCTGACACCGTTGACGGTGACGAAGGCGGAGGCAGTGATGGGAGCGAGGAGGCTGCTGAGCCGCCGCCAGCTGACGATGGAGAGCAGTGCGAGTCTTCTGATCACACACAGCAGCAACTACAGCATTCGGCGGCGGAGGTCGCAAAGTATCGCAGAGCCAAGCTGGAAGCTTACGAGACGCGCAACGCGCTGCTCGCAGAGCAGAACGCGATCGCGACGGAGCGCAACATGATCGCGCTCTTCGCCAACCGCGATGACGCCATGTCGAACGAGTTCTTCGACCTCAAACGCCGCCTCGAGATTGCCAAGCTCCGACAGGAGGTCGCGGAAGTGTCAGCGAGTCATTGAGCGCTTGGGAGAGAAGAGTCTAGGAAACAGTGTATCGTGTGTGTGTCTATGCGCTGTCGAGTAGAGTTCGTAGCGCAGGTGGTCGGTCATATGAGGGAGAGCATGCTCGACAACTCACCGCTAGAAGACCCGTGGCCTCCTCCTGATGTCTTGATCTTGGCGACTGGTAACACGATGCGCTGCTTGAGCGTCTCGCGAACATCCCGCATCACCTGAATCGTGCGCTCATCGCACCCCAACCGCTCGAGATGCGGCACGATCTTCTGCACGTGCACGAGAAGCTCTCCGTCTGGGATGAGCGAAGTGTCTTGCTCGAGGAAAGCGGTTGCTGAGCCAGTGCTGCCAGGATCGCTCTCGAGCGCAGCAGGTGACAGCAGGGCCTCCTCTGCTCGCTCGATCGGCCCAATGTCCATTCGCTCTTCGACTGTTGTCGCCACGTCCGTGGGTGTTGAGTGCAAGGCTGATTCGGTGCTAGCACTTGCTGCATCGACTTGGCCTGTGTTCTCATCAGAGAGAACTGCCTCGACAGCAGCTCTGCTTGCTTCCTCGTTGATATCTGCTGGTGATGCCGAGATGGTGCTTGTGCTGGTAGCCTGTTGAGACCACGGGAGCTCCTCGCGCACCGCAAGGTAGTCAAGCTCGGATGTGCCAACAAAGTGCAAGTTCTCGCACTCGTCGAGCGGGAACAGGATCTCCTTGAAAGTCATGACGCGCTTGAGCGGTAACCTGATCGAAGCCTCCTTGACCGCCACTTCGATATCGTCCTCCGCCTCGAGCATCGGCGTCGGATCGCTTCGCGGCATCGGCACACCAAAGACATTCGAGTCCACCCAGCTAGTGATGATCAAAGATGCCGGCACACTCCGCCAGGCGGCACAGCACCACTTCACTGCCTGGACCTCCGTGACGCTGAAGATACCCGTCTCGCCTGCCTCGTGACGGTCGAGTGCGTGCAAGATCTGTCGTCTTCGGTAGCGGCGCTTGAATGCTGTGAAGACGCCGGCATCGAGCGGCTGCGTGATGGACGAGTCATTCGGGATTCGGAACACGCGGACGTTCGAGAGTTTAAGTCCTCGAGTGATGTACGACGGCGCATCGCCAATCAAGAGCAGAATGAAGCGACCGGTGACCTTCATCTTCGCATTAAGCGTGCAGAGCCACCGCTGGAAGATGATCGCGTTCATCCATGCGCGCTCGCTGTACCAGTAAGTGTAGCTGGGTTCTGTCTCATCAGTTTTCAGCATCACTTGTTGCTGCTGCTGCTGCTGCTGCTGCTGTTTTCTCCTTCCTCCCGAACTGGAACCAGCTTCGCACACGAGGTGCTTCGATCTCCCGACAAAGAGCGGGTCGAGGCGCTCGCTGCCGGTGGCGTTCGCAGCAAGCAGCAGCGTCAACTTCTCTTGTATGGGCTGCGGGTCGTTGCTGTTGGTGCTGGAACTGGGTCTTCGCGGCGGCTTCTCCGGCATCATCGCGTATAGAAGCCCGGTCACGCCTACGTTGAACACGTCGCTCGGGCTGTAGTCCTGGACGACCTGCTGCAAGCTCCAGGTGCTCAGGTCAACTATGGCGCTGCTGGCACCACCCGCCGCTACCTGAGCACCGCCGCTGTCGTCACCAGCAAGCGTCTCCCCCATTGAGTCGCCGGACGCCAGTACCGCGTGGTGGCGCTTCTTGAAGCCCGTGAGCCAGCCGTTCGAGAACGAGATCTTGCTCTCGATGCCGAGCATCTGCGCGAACGCGCGGCCCTTCTCCTTGATAGCGTCACCCTGCACGCGCTGGCCACGGTGGCTTGCAACGAGCAGCCAATGGGCGAGCGCGGCCTCGAGCTCCGGATGCTCTACGTACGTGCGGCGCTTCTGCGCAAGCGAGCTGCCCTCGATCGCGAGATACTTGTCGCGGTCGGCGAGGATACGCGAGACGGTGCTCTGGTTCAGCGGCTCGGCGAGCGCGAAAGCGTCGCGCGCCCACACGCACAGTTGCGCCTGCGTACACTTGGCGGCGCTTGCGTGCAAGCATAGCGCCTGCCGCTGCTCGTTTGTGAGGAACGCGTTTCCGCGCTTCTTCTTCGTGGGCGCTGCCGCCGTCGCCGATGACGCCGACGACGAGGAGGAGGAGGAGGCGCTTAATGCGCGCACGGCGGACGCAGCGGCAGTCGCGGTGAGCGTGCTGGAGGGGTGCGCGTCCGGCTCGACGAGCAGCGGGGCCTCGTCGTCGTCGTCGTCGCTGACGGGCGGAGACGGCAGCAGCGTGTGCTTTGGCATGCTGATGCTCGTGCTCTTCGACTGGGAGGCATGACGCTAGGATAAGAAATTGTGACTAGTCACTGAAGCGGGGAGATCCTGGACCAGGTGGATTCTAAGCTACATTGTAAACTGTCTGCCTCTGTTTCAGTTTTGAAACGCTAATGTATTATAAACACCCAGGAAACTTGATACTGAGCCACAAGCAAATCGTCAAGAGCGACCTCAATTCGCGATCAGCTCGTCCGACAGCACTTTGTCGATCGCACCAGCACGCGAGTGATCGCAACATGCGTCACGATCATGCGGCGGCGGCAGCAGCAAACGCTGCCGATCAGGATTTGCGGCATGCGTGCCTCTGTCAAGAGTCTCCTGTCTGGGCAAACTGCACGAGTACGAACAGCGTGTTGGCCGCTGCATTCACCATCACATCACGTGCAGCAGATTTGCTGGAGTCAGCGACGGCTCAGGTTCTCTTGCCAAGCAGCCTCGCATCCCTCGCGCTCGTTTGCCGGCGCGACGACCTTAGGTGGAGGAGCTGACGACTTTGAGCTTTCCAACAGGATCCTCGCAGCTGACGACGAGCGGGCGGCGTCCATAGTGCGATGGTGCTGACTCGCTTGTCCGCGCTCTTGTGCTTCTTGCGCCCTCGTGCAGAGCAGCCGCCGCACACAGACAACGCTGCGCGCGCTGCGATTGCGCCGAGGTGACATGCAAACTCACCCCCAACGTGCACTTTCGGGACCGCGCGAGAGGTGCAACCTGTTGTCACCGCCGGATGCGCTGGTGGACCTGTTCTGACCACAGTGGCATCGTCAGGAAATGCCTGAAACCAGCCAGATTGCCTTGCCGACATCGAGTTTGTATGCAAGAGTCGATCTCCGGCTGGCACCTCCGGCCCGGTTCTGCGCTGTCAGTCGCGCATACACTCGCCCAGTCAAAGCCGCGTCCGCTTTTACAGTGCAGCGCTTTCCTTGACGCTCTTCTCGCTCTCTCTCTCTCTCTCGCCAGGCGCGCAAGCGCGCTCTCTCTATCACTATCGCTATCAGCAGACAGCCCGCCAGGCGGCGCGATCGACAGAACCACTCGCGCCGCCCATGGCCCCCACGCCGCGCGCCATGTCGCCGACCGTCGCCAGCAGCGCCAGCGCCAGCAGCGCTTTCCCCACGTATCTGGGCGCCGCCAAGCGCCAGCCAAGCGACCAGCGCGCCAGCGTCTGCTCCACCGCCAGCACTACGAGCAGTAGCACGCGCGCCAGCGACGCTAGCAGCGGCGGCTATCGCCCGCAGCTGCGCGCGCCGCCGCTGCAACAGCACCAGCCGGCCCACGAGCACGAGCAGGATCCGGACTTCCTCCCGAGCGACAGCCAGCACTACAAACGCGAGGCCTCGCGCCGCCGCAAGAAGCGCGCGCGCCGCATCAAGCTCAAGCACTACGGGCTCGCCAAGCACGCGGCGCAGCTGCACAACCTCCGTGGCTTCTTGCTGCACTCGGTCACGCCGCGCGAGTCGTCCATCCTCACGTACACGTCCATGGCCACGCCCGGCACGCACACTGAGTACGATGTTGTGGTCGAGAACTTTCGCGCCGGGCTCATCTGGCAGGTTTCGCGCCGCTACTCGAGCTTCCGGTTGCTGCGTGAGGAGCTCGTCAAGCCCTTCCAGGCGCCCCACTGCCACTACTGTGCCTCAATCATGCGCGACATGCAGAAGATCGACGTGCACTTCCCGGGCAAGCGCCTCTGGGGATCCACGAGCCCTTCGGTCGTGCGCAAGCGCGCTGAGCGCTTCCACAAGTACCTCAGCGGACTACTGGACATTGCCACGGCCGGCTACAAGCTCAACTGCCCGCTCGTCTCCAACATCTTCGTCGTGCAGCTCCGCAACTTCCTCACGAGCGACAGCGTGCGCTACACAGGCATCCCAGGCCAGTTTGGCCAGCAGATCCCGTGCATGCTGCACGAGCTCTCGGCGCCAGGCAACCCGCACGACCAGATGACGCTGCAGACCATCCAGGAGCGCTCCTCGCGCGGCTCGATCCTCGAGGACGTCGACGAGAAGGACTTCCGCGAGAAACTGCGACTCGCAGAGGAGCATGACCACCACTTCATGTTCGCAGGCGTTGACGCCAACGCCGACAACAACGACAGCATCAGCAGAAGCAGCGGCAGTGGCATTGGTGCGTATCTGATCGAAGAAGACGACGAGGAAGACGACGACGATGATGATGATGACGGCAGACTCGCGGGAGACTTGGACACTTTTGACAACAACCAAACTGCAGAACCGAAGCATCTGCAGTACCATCTCCGGATGTGATCGCAGCGCGCTCGGGTCCAATGGAAGGCCCGAGCAGCAGCAGTATCCACCGGAGATGGGAGCGCAAAGCGAGAAGGAGGCGCGAGACGACACGATACAACCTGACATCCATTCCCCCAGCACCACGCTGGTAGACGACGACACCTAGACCACCTTATTTAACACCTCGCAATGCACTAGCTTAGCAGCTCGAAGCCTCCTGGTTCAACGCGACGATGATGACACTGATGTTGTCGTGCGCAAAGTACTGCTGCGCCTTGAGCAGCATCTCCTGCGCCGCGAGCTGCACGTCACCGTGCGTGAGCAGCTTCCGGCGGATGAAGTTCACGCTCTGTTGCGACGAGAGCACGTCGAAGAGCCCGTCACTCGCGAGCAGCAGGAACTCGTCGTTAGGGCCGATCGTGCGCTCGAAGATGTCGGGCGTCGCGATCAGGTGGCCGTCCTGCTTGTGTGCGAGGTCGCCGAAGCCTCGCGAGATCGCGAGGATGCCGTCCAGGCGCCCGTTGTGCACAAACCCGCCACTCTCCTCGATGCGCGCCTTCTCCTCTGGTAGAGCAGCCTTGTGGTCCTTCGTCAGCTCAACTGCGAGTCCCTCGGCAGTGCAGAGGACAGCGCGACAGTCGCCAATGTTCGTCACAAACAGCGTCGTCGCAGGCTCCTCGTCCTCACCGTCTTTGCCATCACTCACTTCTTCTTCTTTCTTCTCTTCCTCGTCGTCATCGTTCTTCTTCTCCTCCTCCTCCTCCTCGTTCGAAGTCCCAGCTGCCGCCGTGCCATTCTCCTCCGTCTTCTGGCGCTTCTTGCGCTTCGCGAGCACCGCAAACACCGACACGGCGCCAGAGAACGAAATCGGCTGCAGGTGGCACGCCATATCGTCCTCATCGCAGATCTCCTGCACCTCCTCGTCGTCGTCAACATCGATGTCGAAGTCAAAGTCAAAGTCGCCATTCACCATCGTGCGCTTTCGTTTCGGCAGCATACTCTGGTTCTGCGCGTCGAGGATCTCATGGTCGAGCGTGTCGCACGCCTCGAAGATCGCCGTCTGCGGCATGTGCACGAACTCGGGATGCGACAGCACGCGGTGGTGCAGCTCCTTCTGAAGCCACACCGCTGTGTCCTCGCCATTGTGGCCATCGTACACGCCAAAGAACGCAAGCGACTCGAACGTCGACGCAAGCGACGGGTGGTATCGGCTCAAGTCGCATGCCGTGATCCCCGTCGACTTGTCCTCCATGTATGAACGCGACATCTTCGCTTCGGCAAAGCCCGAGCGGATGCCAAGCGCAAGGTTCTCGCGGATCTTGCTGCTCACGTACACCTGAACGATCTTCTGGGGCTGGAAGTCGAGCAGGTTCGACGTTGACGAGCCGCGAGACGGCGGGTCCAGCGGCGCGACTTCATCGTCATCGGCGATCACAATGTGGTTCGGCGTGCCGATGAGGTCGTCGAAGGTCGCGTCCACATCCACATCAGCCTCGACGTCACTGTAGATCGAGTCGTCGTCGCTGTCCGACGATGCACTCTTATCCCCCTGCGGGATCTGTTGCTGGTGCGAGTTCCGGCGGGATCCTGAACCCTTGCGCTCTTCCGACTCGTCATCATCTTCGTCGTCCACCTCCGTGACTTGCACGCAGTCCAGATCGTCCATGTTGAACTCGTCCGCGCTGCTGTCTCCGTTCGCTGATTTGCGCGAGCTTGACGCGTTTGAGCCGAGCGAGTGGCCGCTGCTGTTGAAGGGTGAGCTGCTAACCGACTTGCGCGAACTGCTCTTCGTCTGCGATGAGGATACGCGACCGAGGTCACGTCCGCTCTTCGAGTGCGTCGGCACGCGGGACGCGACCGAGAAGTCGTGGTCGCGCGCCTGAAAGAGGATCTTGCGCGACTGGTAATCGCCTTCCTCGTCACGGAACACCTCCGACGTGACCATGAGAAAGTCTTTCTTGCGAGACAGCGACCGCTTCATCAGGTCCGCGTCCGAGGTGTTGCTTGTGACTGCGCTGTGGTCACTCGAGGACGACAAACTCTCGCGCTCAGCACTTTCGTCCCCTGCCATCGTCGAGAGCAAGCCATCTGACAGCCGTGACACGGACGTGAATGACGTACGGCCGAAGCCCTCGATGTTGCCCGTGTCTGTGTCCGCCATGTGGTTGCTGCTGCGCTTCTTGATCAACGGATTGGTGTCCACCGAGTTCGAGCGCCCAGCGAACACGCTCGGGGACGATTGGTGGCGCGGCGACGGCGGCGTCGAGCCGCCCGACGAGTTCGACGATGTTGTCGAGAAGTTCGGGTTCGCAGACGATGTGCTCGGGTATCGGCTGCGCGCCGACGGACCGGGCGCCGGGAGAATGATCTCCGTCACTTTCGCGCGGTCCACCGAGAACGCCATGCGTCTCTGCTCGAGCAACAGCTCGCGGCTGCGCGCCGACAGCTCCTTGTGGCCATCCATGAGGTGCACACGCTTGTGGAAGCGCCAGGCGTTGATCACGCGCGACACCTCCTCGGTCGACGATCGGTTTGGACTCGTTGTGGACGACGACGACGACACGATCGACGCGGACGTGGGGATGCGGCTCTCCAGTTGGCCCGACACAGGCGTGCCGAGACCCAGCGCGTGGCCGCTGCTCGTGCGCATAACACCGCCGCTCCCACCTTGCTGACGAGTCTTCACAAGCATGTGCGCGCGAAGCAGGGACTCGGAGAGACTCTGGTCGATGCGCTCGGGGATATTCTGGATCGCGCGCTCGCTCTCGTCGAGCGAGACCGTGAGATCCTTCTCCTGCGTCACGAAGCCGAGCGGCTCGCTGCCTTCTTTCGTGATCCAGTCGTGGTTGAAGCAGTCATTGAGCGACAGACGCAAGCTCGGGTCCTTCGTGAGCATGCGCTGGATGAGATTCTTGAGATGCGGGTCCATCGTGCGGTCGTCTTTCGGGAACTTGAGCTCGTCGCGCTGCACGCGCTCCGCGAGCACAATCTCGTTGTCCGCGAGCCACGGCGGACGGCCGATCACCATCATGTACAGCGTCGCGCCCAGCGACCAGACGTCCACAGCTGGTCCCGTGTACGTTACGTCAATGTTGAACATCTCGGGTGCCATGAACGCCGGCGTCCCCTTGGCATCCGACAGCGTCTCACTCTCGTTCATGATCATGCGCGCGGTTCCAAAGTCTGCAATCTTCGCGACGCCCTCAGCGCTTACGAGGATGTTCTCAGGCTTGATGTCACGGTGGATGACTTTGTGGAAGTGCAGATAGTGCAGCCCGCTCAGCAGATCGCGCATGTACTTGCGCGCGACCTCCTCGCTGAGCCCATTCGTCGCCTTGATCTCCTCCATGAGGTTGTGCTGCACGTACTCTTGCACAAGGTACATCTTCTCGCTCGACGGGTCGTCGATTACCTCGACGAGCTTCACGACGTTCCGGTGGTTGAGCTTCTTCATGATCGCGACCTCGCGCCGCACCACGTCCTGCAGCTGGTCCTCCTTGCCGGCAAGGCGCTGCACGAACGTCTTGTGCATGATCTTGACCGCGTATAGCTTGCCGTCCTCCTCGCTCTTACAGAGCTTCACGCGACCGAAGGTACCCTTGCCCAGGTCGCCCTTGATCACATACTTGTTGACGACCTTCTGGCCGCTCTTGAGCCGCTGCTTCACAAGCTTCCGTGTCTCCGTCGCCTTTGCCGGAGACGTCGGCGGCGGCGGCGGAAGCATCATCGGCGTGTTGGGGTCGCTGTCCGCAGGGGCGGCGGGGCCGAGCGTGGGCGTGCCGCTGCCATCCTTCGCTCCAGTGTTCGATGTGCGCTGCTGGAGACGCAACCGCATTGCGCGACGCGTCGCCTTCTCCACGTACGCCTCCTGGATGAACTTCTGGAAGGGTGCCGAGAGTAGGCACTTGTCAAAGTCCTCCTTGCTCAGGTACAGGCACTTGACCGGCCCCACCGCGCGCACAGAAGCAGTGCGCGGCTCCTTGTAGATCAACGACATTTCGCCGAAAACGTGGCCTTCGTACAGCCGAGTGAGTTCCTTCTCGTAGTTCTGCGTCGACGTGGAGCCGTCAGGGTTCGTGACGGTTCTCGTCGCACGCTCCGACACAACAGCCTCGCCGCGCGTGATCATGTAGAACCGCGTGCCTTCCTCGCCCTGACACACAATGTACTCCCCGTCGTTGAAGTTCGCGGGCTTGAGACGGCTCAGTACGACGTCCTGGTCGCGCGCGCTCAGCCGCGCGAGCAGCGGCACCTGCTGGAGCATCAGGCTCAAGTGCACTTGGCCGATGCGCTGGAAGTCCTCCTGGGTCAGATAGAGCAGCTCCACGTCCCCGCTCGCCCGCACAGTCGCCGTGCGTGGGTCGTCGTAGATGAGCGCCAGCTCGCCGAAGTAGTGGCCAGCATGCAGGTGGGTCACCATGCGCTCCTGCTCCTGGCCGTTCGGGCCCTTTGTGGTCTTGGTAACCACGGCGCTGCCCTTGGCAATCATGTAGAACCGCGACCCACGGGTGCCCTGCTGTACGATGACCTCACCGTCCTGGAACTTGGTCGGCTTGAGCGCGCGGACAACCTGCTCCTGCTGATTCTGGCTCAGATTACGGAATAGTTGCACCTGCTTCATGACCTCGTACACCGGCATGTTGTCTTGCATGAACTGCGTTGGCACGGGCTCGTCGTCGTCCTCGAGATAGTCGTCCTGGTCGTCCGGGGAGCTGAGCCAGGGCGCGAGCGCCGTGATGCTGTTTGAGCTGCTCGAGACGCTTGAGCGGCCGGCGGTCGCGCCGCCCGTGAGCGAGTGGCTCGAGTGCGCGCCGTGCAGCGTAGACGTGATGGACGAGAAGGACCCGTGGCGCGCGCTCGCCTTGGGCGAAAAGACGGCGTCCTCCGGCTCGTCGAGCCAGTCGTTCACCTCAACCTCGTCGTCCTGAACGACGTCGTCGTCCGAGGACGAGTCCGAGTCGAGCTCGTCGTCCGAGTCCGAGTCGGAGATGTTCTTGGACTGGAGGCGCGCGATCCGCGCCTTCGAGTCCGTGCGGCTGAGACTGCCCCCGCTCATTGAGTGGAAGCGTGAGAGCGTCGGGGGTTTGAACTCGGCGTCCAGCGCCGCGAACGTGCGCGGGGACATGACGACCGACGAGCTGCGCGACGACGCGGACGAGGCCGGCGACCCCACGAGATCGTCGTCGCCGAACGGGTCGTCACCGTCGCCCAGCGTGCGCAGGTGGTCATTTGTGGCTGCCGCAGCTGCTGCAGTCGCATCGCTCGGCAGCGATGGCCGCGTGGTTGAGAAAAACTTGGACATGAGCGCCGACGCGGAGCCCGTGGACGATGAACGCCCGAACGCCGCCATGAAGCCGCTGCCAGTGCGGTCGGTCGTCTGCTGCTGCTGCGCTTCCTGCTTCTCTTGCTGCTGCTCAGCCGACTCGTCGCTAGCGGCGCGCACGTTGGCATTAGGCGGCGTCGGGGGCGGCGAGAAACCGCCCGAGGGGGTCGGCGAGGACAAGGAGCCCGACGAGGAGCCCGACGACGACGCAGAGCTGGCGCTCTGGCCCATGACGACCCTTCGTAGCGTTGCTGGCAGCGAAAGCAGGCGGGGGAGGGAGCGAGGGGGCGAGGCGCGCGCACACACGCAGGTGGCGCGTGGAGGAGAAGGTAAAGCTCGCGAGAGCCTTCGGTCGAGCAGCGGTCTTGATCAAAAGTGCCAGCATACAAACGCGAAGACAAGCAGAGAATTGGACATTTCCTAACGAGGCGCAGATACAAGTTCCAACGCGTTCGAAACGAAAAAATCAGTTCGAATGGCTTGCCCGTTAAAATCACCATTCCGGAAGCAAGCGACTCGAAACGAAGGAAATATGCCTGACACCGCGGCCAACGTCTCGCCCAGACACCGGACCTCGACTCCCGAAAGAGTCAAGACCGGCGAAGGAGTGCGCTCGCTCGCTCGCTCGCTCGCTCGCTCTCTTGCTTGCTTGCTTGCTCGCTCCCGTCGATCGATTGGTCGATTGATCGATCGATCGATCGATCTCGCCTAGACAGACACACGCGCGATCGCTGATAAACGGCGCGAGACTTCCTCTGCGA
>JAASFW010000452.1:0-18255 GCA_023334005.1 Globisporangium orthogonon
AATTGCTCGTGCCACGGCGCCAGGATCGCGCGCCAGCGCGCGACGCCCAACGTCTCCATCCGATCCTTCTCTGTTCCGTAATGCCAATATTACAAAGTGGTGACAGCAATGAGAGGTCGACACAGTTCGTCACTTTTGCCACCAAAGTGGCAATAACTATGAGAGGTCGACATAGTTTGCCACTTTTGCCACCAAAGTGGCAATAACTATGAGAGGCCACATAATCTGCCACTTTTGCCACCAAAGTGGCAATAACAATGAGAGGTCGACACAGCTTGCCACTTTGGCGGGAACAATAATGGCATGACATCACAAGCAACCATCGTTGTTTGCTCGTGACGTCCACCAAAGCCGCCTACAGCTCACCCGCTCGAGCCAGCGTGTGAAGCTCGATCGGGTTTGCCTGCATAGTCTGGTCATCCTAAGCTGCCTCGTCACTCTTTCTGCTGCAAACGCAAAGATCAGCTCGATCATCGACCGCCTTCAAGTTCTCCTTCCGAAGACGCACGCACTCCCGCGCCATTGACTCCAGCCTGTCGCGTACTCTCTCATGGTCGGTGGGATGCTGCAACCAGCAAGAGCATGACGATCGTCATCCGAGCTAAGCAGACTTCCCCCTACCTGGTTCATGCCTGTCACTGCCACTGCATACCGTAGCTCGTACCACCACAGAGCAGCACACAACGAAAACCCATACCCATGCCCAGCAACTAGCCAACGTCATCACGGCTCACGCTCTCCTCCCTCTTTTCATCACAAGAAGGGAGTACATCGTCCATTTTTCGCGCTTACGTAGAGAGCGATGGCGGCCGCGCGACGCGCAGCCGCGTGCCCACCTCGGCGTCCATGGCGTGGTAGGCGGGGACCGTGTCGGCGCGTTCGCAGTAGGCGTTGGGTGGCAGCGTGTAAGCAAAGCAGCGCACAACGTCGTCCGGGTCGTGCGTCTGCGTGGCGAGCGAGAGCGAAGCCGCGAGGCTTTGCTTGCTCACGGCCTTGGCGCGCACGCTCTCGGGCAGTGCCTGCGGACCGCGGAACTGGCGGCGCACGAGGTGCGGGATGAGGTCCGCCTTGATGCTTGCGATGTACTTCTTCTCGAGCAGCAGGTCGAGCACCCAGTGCGCAAAGACGTACAAGTGCGCATCGTACAGGTCCGCGTGCAGCGCCACGTGCGACCGGCGCTTGAGCAGGCTCTTGGACACGTACATGTCGTCGTTCATGTGCACGCCCTGCGAGATAAGCGCGACGCGGCTTGCGCCGTCCACGAGTCCGATGCAGTCGACCATGTCCTTGTCGCGGCGCGGCTTCTCACCGCGCGCCTTCAGGGCCGCGGGCGTCGGCTCGCGCTTGAGTACCATCGTGACGCTCGCGTCATGCAGGCGGTGGAAGTCGGCCACCGCGTGCACAACGGCGTCGGTCACGAGGTCGCCCGCGAGCACCACGAAGTCCTTTTTCACGCGGTCGGCCACGGCGCGCAGCGCGTCCGCCGTCTCGCAGTTGTCTTCCACGGCCGTGAGCTCCACGTGCAGCTTGCCGTCGAACTCGCGCGCGACGTAGTCCTGCAGCTGCGGCAGCATGGAGTGGGCCGTGACCACGAGCGCCTCGGCGAAGCCCGCGCTCTCGAGCAGGCTCAGCTGGTACCAGAGCAGCGGCCGGCCGTTCACGGGCAGCAGCGCCTTCGGCGTCTCCTCCGTCAGCGGATACAGGCGGATACCGCTGCCGCCGGCGAGCACCACGGCCTGGAACTCGGCCATGATGCTTGTTGCAGCAGGCGCTTTTGCCTCTTTTTCGTCGAGAATGAATGGCTGGATACTAAGAGTGGTAATAAAGGAACTCGACCTTTCAAATGTTTTAGAAACCTGTACATAGGCGAAATATCCTTCGTAAGCAACCAGTGAAAGGCCACGCTTGAGTGTCGTTCGACTCGACTCGTCTCGGCGTCATGAGCGACTCGGACGACGTGCGTGGCTCTGCGCGACGCGAACGAGTCACCTCCAGGCCACTTACCTGCTTGCGTCTCTTTCGTTTCGCTGGTTTGTTTGCATGGCGCCTGTCGTCCAGGACCGAGTGCTGCTGCTAGATGAGGTAGGTGATTGCAAAACGAGACCAGAGAGATGGCGATACTGGTGATGAGAGGACTCTAACGCGAAGATCTTCAGAGCATGGACGAGTTGTATGAGTTGGAAGACGCGCTACAAGTGAGGTGCGTGTGTGCGCATGAGAGAGAATGAGTGGTCACTGGCATCTGCAAACCTGACGAAGAGCTGAGAGTGGGCCACCAGCATCGACACGAACGCGTCGTCACCAGCGAAGAGCAGCGGTACAGGGCGTCGGGACGAGAGCGATAGCGACAGTGATCCAGAGGGCGACCGACAAGGCGGAAAACGCGCGCGTGACAGCGACAGCGATAGCGACTCGGACGCGAGCAGCAGCGTCGAGATGCCGATGAAGATGACGGCGGTCGACTTTCGCGAAGATGTCGAAAACGACGACTCGGAAGACTCGGATGAGCCGCCTGAGATTCCGGGCTTTCCGCTTGCGACAGCGCAGGTGACGCTTGTGCTAAGAGAAAGAGGGGCTGATATTGGAGGAAGTGAATCGCGCAGCTTCTGACTATGGTGGAACTGTGTGGTTCATGTCTGCACGTCACCCGAACGCCTTCGTCTCACGCTGAGACGCAGATCTCGGCATCACGAACGATTTCGTCAAGGGATATGGACACTGCTCCAGTCCGAGAAGCAGAGCGACAGAAGCAGCAGCAGCAGCAACAACAACAACAACAACGTAGAAACAACAGCGGATTGAATTCGAGCAGACCGGACGTCCTAAGGATACGACACGATGACGACAGCGAGAGCAGCGACGACGAGTACGTCGTGCAGGAAGCGGAACAACCGCGAAGCGCCGAGTTTCACGTTTCGAGTTCCTCAGACTCTGAAGAGGACGAATACGAGAGTGACGATGACGACGAGGGTGACAACGACGACAACAATGGCCACCGAATATCACACACTCGGCAACGCTTAGTACAGCAGGAGCAGAGTGGCATGCCCAGACCCAAGACAGCAGCAAAAGAGCTGGATCTGTATCGAAATGCTGTCCCAGACGCATTCTTCCAGCAGATTCGAGGCGGGTCAGAGAGCGAAGATGTGCCGCAGCAGAGTGCGGCGAGGTCTCCTAGGCTAAAGAACGGAAGCACCACAGACGCGATGTCATCTCGAGCGAACAGCAGTAAGGGCGCAGCGTCAGTAAGCAGCACCTCCGCAATCGCAGAATCCGCGTTAACCGCTCGAAGAGATCTGTACGCGGTTCCGGTCCCACAAGAAGTCGAGAACCTCTTTCATGTTCGTATTCATGGTGTTTTGATGAGGTTTACACGTCGATTCGTCTAAGATCGCTGCTAATGTCTGTATATCTTGTGTTCTTGTCGGTAGCTCGTTGACGCGTACTCTCCCGAGACGATCGAGATTGCGAGCCGCCTCGAGCCGTTCGTGCCCGATTACGTCCCGACGATCGGACTGCCATTCGATGGCATCCAGGTATGATTTGCGATGACGGGTGTCGTTGGTGCTCGATATCGCAACATCTGACGTTGACCTTATTCTACAAACAATACACCGGCAGATTCCTCGACCTGATGGCAAGATCGACGCAGAGATTGGGCTACAAGTGCTGAAGGAACCGTCGAGCAGCTCAGACGTCGCAGCACTAGAGCTGCTGATGCAGTCACACCTGAAACAGCAGCGGAATGCACGCGCAAACTCCAAGACTCCATTCGTGCACAGCATCTCTGATGCTGAGCATCGACCGAAAGAGATCGACTTGTGGATCGAGAGCGTCGCAAAAGTGCAAAAGAGCAAGCCGCTCGCGACAGTACGTGGATGAAGCTATAAACGATACTTGTAATTAAGAGCTGAGCGAGGGTGCTGAGAATTTCCGCTTTTGTGCAGGTGGTATACAAGAAGCCAATGCCGACACTGACGTCACTCATGGAGCTTTGGCCGGAAGAACTCGAGGCGTTCCTGGGACAGAGCTCGGTTGCAGCGACTGTCTCGTCATTGTCGAAGCTCGATGTGAGTCTCGAAGAGCTCGTGAAGATCGTTTGTGTCATTCTGGATATCCCTGTTCATAAGGGGAGCAACATCGAGTCGCTGCACGTGCTCTTCAGCTTGTACCAAGAGATCGAGGGCTACGAGCGAGACTTGGGTCGGAGAGGCTCCGTGCGATAGCTGTCTTCACAAAACAGCAGCAACCAGCTAGACAGACAAAGAGAATCTTATTTATTGCCTCTATTAGCGTTGCATTAGGGGCTCTCTCGAGAGACAAGAGACGGAGGTAAAACGGAGTTAGGAGTCTGCGAATGTGCCTGGCCACGGCAGCTCCGGATGGTCCGGGTTCTTCGTACGATCCATTTTGTTGCACGTCGTGATGTCGGACGAGAAGAACACTGTATCTGTCTGCAACTCGAAAGATACAACGTATAACGAAGCAGAGGAGTCAAAACAATGGCGTCTGATTGTGGAGTTGCAGGCGAGCGCCTCCAGTACCACCACCGCAGCACCGGGACGACAAACAAACATGCAGACGCACCGTGGGACACTGGAAGTTGAGCACGTACGGACACTTGCGCACGACGTCTTCACACAACGAGAGACAGGTTCGGTGGCGCCCCGTTGAGCCGCTTGTGCACTCTGCATCGCCGTTGTCGCAAATGCGTAACCCAAGTCCAGCGCCGGTGATGCCGTCCCCTCCATTTGTGCTGCTTTGTCCGCACTTCTGGAACTTGATGCTGCAGATCCAGTACTTGTACGCGTCGCGGCAGTCGTCGCACTTGTACAAGCTGTAGCGAGCGTGGCAGCCGAAGCGCTGGAGCACGACGTCCGCGTTCTCGTAGTAGAATTTGGCTTTCGCATCGAACTTGGTGCCGTCTAGGTCGTCTTCGTCCACGACTGCGACGTAGTCGACCATAGAGCAGAATGCGAGCGAGTTCTTTGGGATCAGGCGACACACTGGTTTGCTTGGTTCCTCTCCGTTGCTGTTGTCGTCACCTGCGACTCGGTTTGTAAGTATCGACATGGAAGTAAGCAGCACCAGTGTGGCGAGTGTCCAGGAGGAGGCATCACTACGCCTTCCACATCGTGGCATATCGCGGTGGACGTGCGTCGAGCCGTGACGAGCTCGGCTCGAGAGTGCACGAGGTTCACAGAAGTCGCCGCTTTCTAAATTGAAAACATGTAACTGGGGTCGTGCATAACGAACGAGATGGTGAACCTTGATATCGTGCATCCTTCCGAGTACTCTGCAGCAGGCATTTGGTGTTGCTGACAAAGCTGCATTGGAGTCTGCACAAAGAGAACAAGCATACCGACGTCTGGACAAATCACAAACAGCACGTGGTATGCATTTTTTTGACGATGTCGGTGGAGATCGAGGTGAAGCTGGCGATGTTGGCGGAGGTGAGGAAATAAGATGTGATCCTGAAGCCGACGTCCGTTCTTCTGCTGCTCTTAGTCGACATTCCCTACTGGAAGACACGCATCCAAGATGCGCAAGGCGGTAACCCTCCCGAGCACATCGCGAGACTGGATGGAGTCGTCAGCACTCGCACGTGGCGCAGTGCAGATGAAACACGATCGAGAGGCGAAGGAAATGCTGTCCTCGGTATCGGCGGCGTCATTGCAAGATCCACGCGAGGAGATCGCACTGTGCGGCAATCACTCGGTTCAGCGCTCGTGCTCATCGACATGCGCTGCGTTCAGCGCTGCTCTCGCTCCTGCTTTCTGCAGCGGTCCTGGACCACGACAGCCAGTCCGACACCGCCACCAAACAGTGTTCGAATATGGCCGAGTGCACTTTGGGTGGCTCTGCATCGACACGAGCGCAAGGAAGCACGCGTTCCAGTGGCGCTTCTGTGTCGTGGATGGCGCGCACCTGTCGTACTTCCGCGACAACCAGTACGACGCAGAGTGTCTCGGCCACCACGTGCTAGCGAGCGTCGAACGTCTGCACTGTATCAACCGCGGACTGGCGCTGACTGACGACGCGCAGCGCGTGATTTGGGCGCACACTGACCATGAGACTGCGAACTTCGAGGCGTGGCTCAGTGTGTTCCGCGCTGGAATCCAGTTCGCGCAGCGGCGCCACGACGGCTCGATCTTCGAGCGCCCACTCTCCCGTGTCCCTTACTTCGAAGAGAGTGTCGATGCGAGCTTTACCGGTTGGCTGCACGTGCGGAGGCGTCGACTGGGACTCTTCTCGAGCGCGAAGCGCCACTACGTCGTGCTCTCCGGTCAGCACCTCTCGGCATTCACAGTCAACCTCGAGGGCGAGTGGGCGAAAGTATGCGGGCGTGTGGTCACCGCAGCGCCGCACTCGCGCAGCCACTGGCTCGCGGTGACGCTTGAGAGCGGCCAGCGCCTCCGTCTCGCGTCGACGTCTTCGGAGGTCACGACAGCGTGGCTCGCGCGCATGCAGCGAGCGCTGGCGCGTGGAATGCAAGAATGCGAATGAACGCTGGCCACGTAGGCAGTCGGCAGTAGCAGCAGAGACCTCCCTTGGCATGCATCGTGATGATGAATCCCTGTCAAGAGAAGTGTAGCCATGTTCAGATCGCTGAGTCTGAGTCGTGCTGAGTCAGGACCATCACACCTGGTTGAAGCTCCTGCAAGTGTTCGTACCAGCTGCTCTTCTTCTTCTCTGTTGCCGCATCGCGTCGACTGCCTTCCTCTGTTGTCATTCGCATTGAGCGCTCTGTCCTCCAAGTTGCTCCCTTTTGCGGTCCGTGGTCCAACAGCAGACTCGCATGCTTCACTTGCGCGCGGCATGTTTCCTCTGCTGGCACTTTCGAGCATCAAACGTCGCGTCTTTTGGATCTTTGTGGACAGCTATTTGGAAGGCACGATCAAAAGCAAGCCTTGCGGCGCCATACACACAAATGTGTGATCGGCTGTCGAGTGCTTTGGGTCCTTCACGTCTGCACAAATGAATGCGAATTGCTCGGTGACTTGGCACCAGCATAGACGAGGACAAACACGACCGAGACTTGGCGGCGGCCTGTGACGTGCTGGAGCAGGGTTGAACCTCGAATTCCTTGCACTTTTCTGCAAGGAATCTGTCAATCTTTTGTCATTCGTCAGGTAAGTCCGAATCTATCCCACTGTTGCCCACTATACCACACACAAATCGACCGATAGATCTCCTGAAGTTTATCGCGGCAGATCTGCAATCTATAGTGCACTGTACCGCAATGTACACAATAGTAGATGGTACACTGTACCGCCTGAAGAAGGAAAAGGCTTTCTTTCCCAAAAAAAGGGAAAACAACCCGAGAAGAAGCAAGCGCGTTCGTCGAAGCGAAGCGAAGCGCGCCGTCCAGGCAGGCCGCCGCCGCGCGCGCGGTCACTTCTTTACCTTCTCGACCTCACTTACGTCAATCACTACCAGTATCAGACAAAGCGACGACGAGCGCGCACAAGCATGCAGTTCTTCCGGCACCTGACGGACCCGGCGCTCAAGCGCCTCTACAAGTTCGTGCTCAAGCGCATGATCGGGCGCTTTCTGGCCGACGACACACTGGACCTCGACCAGCTCGACGTGCACCTGCGCGCGGGCAAGATCGAGCTCTGCGATCTGCGCCTGAACGCCGACGTACTCAACGCGGAGCTCTGCGCGGCGCACGCGCTACCGTTCCGCGTCAAGCGCGGCTACTTGGGCTCCGTGCGCGTTGCCATCGCGTACGCCAACATCATGAGCGAGAGCTGCCTCGTCGAGGTCGACGACATTGAGATCGTGCTCGTCCCGCTTTCCGCGGAGGATGAGAGCGACGAGGACGAAGACGCCCCACTGTCATCAGTAGGCGACACTCCAACTCAGACACAGACACAGAACCAGAAAGCAGCGGCTGCTGCTTCAGCGACGCTCACTAAGAAGCAGCAAAGCACACGGCAGCATGAGCCGATTGACGAAGTGTCCCAGGAAGGCCTGGACTTCGTCGCGTCCTGGATCGAGCAGGTCACGTCCAAGATCAAGGTGACACTCTCGAACGTGTGCCTGCGCCTGGAGACGGGCGAACAGCACAGGGGCCGCGACGTGGCGCTGCTATGCCGCCTCGAGTGGGCGCAGTTCACGGACGAGTCGGCGAGTGAAGTGGAGAGCGTGTATGGGCAAAGAAACAGTAGCAGCGGAGGAGGCAACAGTGGCGCACAGAGCTTCGGCGCCGGGATGCAGTCCATGGCCGCGAGCGCGTTGTTCGGCATCTCGCAGAAGGGTATCAAGTTCCGGGGCGTGAGTATGGAGCTACTGCTGAGTCCCGACGAAGACAGTGTGCGCGCTGGGATCGCGGACGCCTCAGATCTGATTCTGCATCCGTTTTTGGCGAGCGACGCGTCTCGGCAGTGCTACATTCAAGTCAAAGTGTCCCATTACCAAGCGCTCGAGGCGCCGGCGATCGATGCCGACATCTTCTTCCACTCGATCCGGATTGTGCTACAGCCGCAGCATTTCCCGGAGCTCGGGACGCTGATCGATGCGTTCTCGACGGATGTCAGTGCTGCTGGGAAGAGTAGCGAAGACCGATATCGAACCGCGGCGTCGATGTACAAATCGATCTGCGAACAGCAACCGGCGTGGCTGGACAGCGATGACGCCGACAGCGAGCAGAGTAGCGCGAACGGAGTCGTGAACTTGTCCTTTAAGGAGTTTGAGCGCATCGAGCAGCTCTTGGTGCAGTATCGCCAGACACACGAAGATTTGCGCTTGGTACAGCGACGAGAAGCGTCAAACAGCGCTCCGGACTCGCCGCGAGAAGTCGTCTCCTTAAGGAAGATGTCGGCAGCCGAGAGCGTTGACAGTGTCGGGCTCTCGGACTTGGAGGACGACGAGAGCTTTTTCGAGTGCGACCCTGGCGCGAGCTCGATGTCGGGGAATGTGCACTTTGGGAGTACGAGCATCATGGCACAGTCCATGTACGCGTCGGCGATGTTCGGCGACGACGACGAAGAAGCGAACGACGTCGGCTCCAATCCACAGTTTGGAGGCGGTCAGGCGGCGCTCTCGCGCTCAGCGTCACATTCTCACGGGAGACACTCTCGACAGGTCACGAATCGCGTGAAGTTTCACCTGCTCGAGTGTACGGTCGTACTTTTGTACGACGAACTCCCTGACGACGACGTTGAGGAAGAAGAAAAAACGAGTGACAGAGAGGGGGCGACGGGACGAGTCATTGGCGCACACGGCACCCCGAAAGCGTCGTCACTTCCACCAGTCGACGGTATGGAGCGCCTTGAGCTCACGTTCAAAGATCTGATCTCGAGCGTGCTCATGTACCCGCACCACTCGACGTTCTCGATGAGCTTTGGGAGCGTCGAAGTGAGCGAGAAGATCTTGCCGCGGATGTCCATGGATGTTGAGGAGAGCGAAAGCATGATGCTTTCGACCACCGTCCTGCGATTCGCCGACATTTCCCCGGCGACACGGCGCAAAGTGCACTTGTCGGCGAGTATGTCGGTGCACATTCGTCTGGACTTCAAGCCCAACGGGGACGCGCAAGTGCTCGACTCGCTGGGGCTTCAAATTCAGACTCAACCGCTGCTGTTCGAGTGGGACATGCACATTCTCGACCGCGCGCATCGGTACATGAAAATGTTGGAAGAGTCCAGCAAGACGCAGACATCGAGTGGCGCGGCGACAGCTGGCGACGAACCAGTTGCGTCGTTTGCAAAGCGATTGGATCTCAGCACAGATTGTGTCGAGCTGGTGCTGCGATTCCCGATGGTGAGCAGCGATCTTATTCGGTTCGGATCATCGTCTAAGCGCGGGCTATGCGAAGATAAGCTGGTAGTGCTGCTCGAGAATGTGAAAGTGAGCTCGTCATCGGGCGTCCCAATCGATGAGGACAACCGAACGTCCATGAGCGGCCGTCAGCGCGCAGAGCTCCCGTGGCTGGGCGAGTTCGACGTCGCCTTTGACAGAGCCCGTGTCGCGTTGTTCACTCCAGAAGGCGGGAACCAACGCTCGAGTCGGATGGAGGAGGCAGTGATGGTGACTGGGAGCGGCGATTCGACCACGCTGAAGAAGTGCGGCTTGAAGCTGCGCCTGCAAAGCCCCTCACACGACGACATCCGCGCTGCGATCGCGAGCAAGAAGAACATGTCGCAAGACTCGGACGAACACCCGGATGCAGTCACAGTCGCGAACCCAGGCGGCACTGTGAGCGGTGATGACAACGACGGCGGTCGGGTGGGGTTGAATGGGTGGAGTATGGATGCGGTGGCGAGAGCGCAGCAGTTCGAAGAGGCAGCTGCAGACGCGGCGCAGTTCAGCCTCGACATCGTGATCCCTCATGCGAACGTCGAGCTGACGAAGCAGACGCTGGACCGGCTGATGGTGCTCTTCGACGCGTTGCTCACGATCAACCCGATTGATGTCAACGGGTACAACGAGATGCTGGCCACCGCGTCCGCGCGGAACCGTCTCCAGGCGAGCTACATGGGCGTGAGTGTGGTGATTGAAGAAGGATCCATGAAACTCTCTGATCGCGTGCCGGTGTCGCCAGCAGCAGCAGCAGCAGCAGCAGTAAAGAAGAAGACGAACGATCGCGAGTGCGACGGAAAGGAAGAGCACGACGCCACCAAGCGTGCCGGCGCAGAGGAGAGCGTCTTGTTTGCGTACCACTTCGCGTTCGAGCAGCTCAAGGTCTTCCAAGTGTCCCAGTGGCTAATGCATCTGCAGTCGCGCGCACACGTCTCCGCGCGTAACGTGACACTACTGGAGGAGAATGGCGAGAGCAAGGCGATCGCGCCAATCATCTATAAGACTCCGTATGGCGTGTCGGAGGCACCGATCATGTTTGTCGGCGTGGACATCACCGACCAGACGCAGGAGATGCGCGAGATGAAGGTCGAGCTGCACTTCTCGCACGTGAGTCTTCGCTATGACGTGGCGTCCAAGTGGTTGTTTCAGCTGCTGGACATGGTGCTGATGGAGTACCCGGCGCCGATCATCCCGCTGGACTCCGCGAGCATGTCGTCCGAGGAAGTTGCGGAAGTCGAGGAGGCGCTTCGCGCTGGAAGCTACCACGCCGTCAAACTCGCTGTGGCGCCGAAGACGGTGTTCACGAAGCTCTTTGTGCACTTCTATGACGTCCTGGTCGACTACGCGCCGACAATGCTGGACTCGCGGATAATCATCATGCTGGGCGGCGTCGACGTGTCGTCGAACGTCGTCACAGGTGCCGTGATGCAAGGCTTCAAGATCGTTGCGAAGGATTTACAGCTCTTTCTGACGCACGCCCGCACGGGCTACGAGGACATCGATGGCTGTATTCTCGGCCGCGAACTGTTTTTGATGAAAGCGAAGCAGCACGACGGCAAGAAGCGACTGAATGTTACCGTCGACAGCGCGCTGCCGCTTGCATCGTCGTACCCGTCGCTGCTGATGTTCCTGGAGAAGAACGGATTCCTGAAGATGGTGACGATGGACTTTATCGACGTGTTCTTGCGGAGTCTCGTGCCAGTCGTAAAAGACGACGCGGCAGCAGAGCTCGAAGAGAAAGTGTCCTCCTCTGGGTCGACGTTTCCGGAGCTGTCGGTGGAATTGAACCTGGGCACTGCGAATATTTATGCCTGCTTCGATTCCTTCAACACGCTCCTGGAGCTTGTATCGACATGGGCGGACCAGCTGGCGATCGAAGAGGAGCCGAAGGACACGACCGCGTACGTCGGCCTGGACCGCGTCAACGACATCGGCGGTGCGTCTGTCGTCACGAACCTCAACTCGACGGTCCACACGACCCGCGCGCTGGGACTGGCAAAGGCTGGTTCGTCAGTCGTTGCGTCGTCTGTTGTGAGCTCCAGCGTGGTAGAGAACCACAGCAGCGACCGGAGTTCTTTCCGGAATGAGGCTACTGTCGCGAAAAGCGAGCGGCGGTCGGTCAGCGAAGACTCGTCGTACGGCGGAAGACGCGGCGCTGCAGACGATGCGGAGTCGATTAACGTGCTCGCGCAGCTGGACGAGCATGCGTTCGGTGGCGGCAAGCACATGTTCCCAGGAACGCACGTCGCGACCGACACAGAGGCGCGGCTGCTGCGCACGCGGCTCGACGAGATCCAGAAGCAGAAAGACCGCATGGTGAGCTACCTCGATCGAGACGATGAGGTGTCCGCCATGCAGTTACGCAGGAAGTACGCGCGTCCGGACGAGCACAAGCCGCGGGTCCGCATCAACGAGCTTGTTATCGAAGACTACTACGCCGAGAATGCTGCTAGTGCGGGCACGTTCTTGATGGAACCGGAGCCAGCTACTGCTGCTGCTGCTGCTGACGGCGATCCTTGGTTTACCGAGCCTTCTGCAGCAATCACCCGAGTGACGGCGTCAGAGGAGTCGCATCCTGTCGGATCGCTCCCTGACAAGAGCGCGGTGTTGCATTCCGAGCAAGCGGCTCGATGGCTGTCCCCGCAGCAGTTCACGCCACCCAATTCGGAGTTTGGTGTGGCGACAACGCCGCCTCCGTCGCCGGACTTTGAGGGCTTTGAGGCGAGAGACTCGGACGTGAGAGGCATCTTCGCGATGCAAGAGGAGCTTGACCAAACAAGCGAGCGAGCGTACCTTCGTAGTGGTGATGGAGATCACGACAGCAGTGTGGACGATGACGAGGACGGCGATACGTTCCCGTCTGGCGCTTTTCCTGCTGCCGCGAAGAACTGGTGGGGGCTGCAGACCTTGAACGACGTAGAGCTGAGCGAGATTCAGACCGACGAGACCGAGTCGGCGTTCTCTCGACGCACGACGGACTTGTTTGAGGACGACGGTTTCCCGCTGGATAGCATCGCCGAAGACACGTCTGAAGGCGCGCCAAATGCCATGTCGATGTCATTCATCGGTGCGGGCGCGGACGAAGGGACAGAGGTGGAGCTCGACTTTAAGCTCGATCGCGATCTGCAGTCCAAGTTCAACCGTTTGATAGCGTTGGAGGCGGATGACGAGCGCGGAATAGAAGACGACGATGACGATGAGGAGGAGTACAATGGTGATGACGAAATGAGAAGATCATACGACGACTCCCACAAGCCGCACCGCGGGTCATACCAGGAGATGTCGTCTCCTCGGCCGATCGGCACGCGCCAGGCGTCATTCTCGTCGACGACGAGCAGCGGCCGAGGGGCGCAGTCGACGACATCGTTCAACCAGCCGTCGTTTTCGCCTCCGGACGAACCCACCGCCCGCTGGTTCTACGACGACGACCACCAAAGTGGACAGCACGAGGGCCTGCCGTCGCGCATTTACCCGCACCACGTCGAGATCCCTGTCGGCGGCGCCGCGGCGTCGCTCTCGTTCGGCGAGAAAGAGTCGGACGACGCAGTCAAGAGCATCGCGCGCGAGAATGCAGCGATGCGTGTGGCCGCTTCACCGCCGGTCGTGATCACGCACGTGCTGCTGCGCAACTTCAACGTTTGCATGCGCTTCTTCGGCGGCTCGGACTGGGCGAGCGACGCGCAGAGCGCAGCGACGCGGCAGGCGCTCGAACGGAATGTTGGAACGCCAGCCACTGCTGCTTCTGCGCCTGCTTCCGACGGCGACAGCAAGCCACCCCCAGCACGGAAGGAGAAGAAGCTCTTGGATGCGCTGCTCGACGACTACGTGCCGTCCCCGAGCACTGGTCTCTTCGGCGACGACAGCGACGTCCGTGGTGGCGGATCGTCGTTGTTCGCCAAGAGCGCGCCTGCTGCTGCTCATGGAGTGACAGCGTACCAGGGATCCGGTAGTAGTGGCCCTGCTGGGCGTCGGCGGTCGTCAAAGAGCGGCCGCAAGACGGAAGAGATGCTCGAGCTCATGGTCTCGCGCATCCAGCTCCGGCTCGACATGTTCAATGACGCGGAAGCGCAGCCGCTCGCCTCAAGCGCCGTGCTCGCGCTGGGCGACGTGGAGATCCTGGACTACATCTCGACATCTCAGATCCGCAAGGTGATCTGCTACTGGAAGTCGGATGTGACACACCCGCGCGAGAGCGGGAGCAGCATGGTGCGCGTGCACTTGACGACCGTGCGGCCGGGGCCGAACCTGTGCGAGGAACACCGTCTGAAGGTCACGATCCTACCGCTGCGCATCAATCTTGACCAGGAGGTCGTGAGCTTCCTGCGGCAGTTTGTACCCGCGGAGGACCCAACGGTTCGTTCCGCTGCGCAGCAGCGTCCGCACGGCTCGTCGTCGCCGTCTCCCGACATCGGCGACGACGACTTTGACGTTGGTGAGACGAAGGGAACGATGGACGGCACGGAGATGGTGGTGCTGAACGCACCGCCGCTTAATCCACCGCAGCTGCAAGAGACGAACGTGAGCCTCGGGAGCTGGTTCTTCCAGAGTGTTGACGTGCGGCCATGCAAGATCAAGATCGACTACCGGCCGAACCGCGTCGACTACGCGGCGCTGCGCGCGGGTGACTACCTGGAGGTGATTAACCTCTTCGTGCTCGAGGGCATGGAGCTCGTGCTGCGCCGCGTGAAGATGAGCGGCGTCGACGGTTGGGCCGCGCTCGGCGAGCAGGTGCTGCTCTCGTGGGTGAATGACATCTCGCGCCACCAGATCCACAAGTGCGTCGCGAGCGTGTCGATGCCGCCGCTGCGGCCGTTCGCAAATATCGGCTCGGGCGCCGCCGACCTGATCCTGCTGCCGATGGAGCACTACGGCAAGGACCGGCGGCTCGTGCGTGGCCTCAAGAAGGGCGCCAAGAGCTTCCTCAAGTCAGTGACGATCGAGACGCTCAACACGGCGTCCAAAGTCGCGCAGGGCACGCAGGCGCTGCTCGAGCACGCCGACGACGTTGTGTCGACGTCCTCGGCGCTGCGCAAGAAGCAACAGAAATACCGCCAGGCCTCGAGCCGCATCCGGCGTAACTCGCGGCGCACGGGCGGCGGCGGCATCCGCAGCGCACAGGACAGCGGCGGCGGCATCGGCGGGCGGCAGTACCTGGCCCAGCAGCCCTCGAACGCCACGGAGGGGCTCTACCAGGCGTACGACTCGCTCGCGCGCGAGTTGCACGTGGCGGCCAAGACGATTGTGGCAGTGCCGCTCGTCGAATACAAGAAGACGGGCTCGCAGGGTTACGTGCGGTCGGTGATCCGCGCGGTGCCCGTCGCCGTGCTGCGCCCGATGATCGGCGCGACCGAGGCGGTTTCCAAGGCGCTCATCGGCGTGCGCAACGCCGTCGACCCGGAGCTCAAGGAGGACATCGAGAACAAGTTCAAGGACTTCCGCGGCGCTTATTAGAAGAGACAAGTCGACGATCAGCAACAGCAGCAGCATGTGTGCATTGTGTAGAAATGGCGACCGCGGACGAGCGCAGAGCAGGAGAGCAGAAGAGCAGCTCCGTTCGTCCGCTGGTGGCCGCCGCCCACCAACGTATTTGCGAAATGGAGCGCTCCATCATCATCCTCATCAGCCTTTGAAAAAAACCTTTGCATTTGAGACGGGCGGACGGACGGACGCATGGCGGCGGAGGAGCGAGCGGCGGCGGCGGTGGCGCTCGTGACGACTGTGTGGCTTGCGGACGCATCGCCGCGCCACACAGGCGCGCTGAGCGCCTTCTTACTCTACCACGCGGAGCTGGGCGTGGCCAAGAGCTTCGTGTTCCTGGACGGCGGCCGCGACGAGCAGCCGGGTGTCGAACAGCTGCACCCGCGCGTGCGCGAGCTGCACGCCGCCGGCCGCATCGAACTGCGGTATCGCGACCAGGTGGACAGGGCGGCGCTGGACAGCGAGCGCTGGCGGACGCGCACAACCGCCGCCGCTGCCGGCGACGTTGCGGCGCGCCAGATGCTCAACGCAGAGCTGGCGATGGGCCTGTGCCTGCAGCACAACGAGCGAGTGAGCGCGCACGAGCAGCTCCGCTGGCTACTGCACCTCGACGTCGACGAACTGTTGTACCTAGAAGCGTTCGGACGGAGTGACACAACGCCACGAGACGCGCTAGACGCGTTCGTGCGGACCCTCGAGGCGCAACAGCCGCCGGTGCTCCAGCTCACGCTCGCCAACTACGAGGCGGTGCCGACGCGGCTGCACGGCGGCGTCTACTTTCAGGACACGAGCCGCTTCCGGCGCCACCACTCGCGCGTGCCGCTCACACGCGAGGCGCAGCGCGCGCTCGCGTTCTGGCGACAGCGCTCGAGGCATGGTCAGTTCTTCCTCTTCTACGACAGCGGCAAGGCCATTGTGCGCGTACAGGCCGGCGTGATGCCGGCGAGCGTGCACCACTGGCGCCATGCCCTCCTCCCCCAGTCGGGTGGGAGCGACTGGGAGACGCCACAGATGACGAGTCGAACCAACTTCTTCGACGCGCGCCGCAACATGGCGCAGGAGGACGTGCTGGCCGAGTCCGAAGGCCACCGCGCGTGTGTGCTGCACTACCCGGTATGCGGCGTCGAGTGGCTACGCGAGAAGTACGAGCGCCTCGGGGACTTCCCGGATGTGTGGGGCGGTACCAGCGGCGAGCGAGAGCTCAAGATCGCGCCGTGCTTCCACACGCAAGCGCGGGACGTCGTGGCGCGTTCACCCGCTCATAGAGATGGTGGAGAAGAGCGCGAGGCGACGATCAGAGCAGCGGTGGAGGAACTCTACCGGTCTCATGTGATGCTCGACATCTCGGAGACTGCGAACGCGCAAGAGTGGCGGCGGCAGATCTCTGCTGGCGTGTGCGAAGAAATCCGCTTCCCAGCAGAGCTGCTGGCGAAGTACCAGCTTGAAGGAGGAGAACCGTCGACGCCTGCGTCATCTCCTGCTTCAGCATCATCCACACCAACAGCAGCTCGCACATCGAACATGAATGCAGGAGCGCCAGCAGCAGGAGCAGCAGCTCCGGAGTTCACAGTCGAGAAAGCGTGGATGCTCGCGGCGATCGCCCAACAGTACCTCCAGCAGCAAGATAAGCAGTAGCAGCAGTAGAAGACCAGCAAGTGACCCCAACCCATACGCCAACGGAAGGTCCCGTAGACGCTGCGTTTCTCGTATTTCATTCATTGCATCGGGTGTGCTGGTGCTGGTGCTGTGTCAGGAGTCGTCTCGCTTACCTACCATCTTCCACCACACTTCCCCCAGCACCACTTTTCCCACTCCCTTCCCTTCGCCCTTGCACGCTGCCATCAACTGACTGCTTGCCCGTCGCACTCGCAGAAGCTTCGCCTAGTTCTTGTCGAAGGGGCGGAGCGGCTCCGAGTTGAACTTGGACGGAGCGTTCGGGTTGTTGTAGTCGATGTCATCCTGGTACGTGGGCACGCGCTTGCGGTTGCGCAGCAGGTGGTTGCGCTGGACATAGAATTGGTCCGGCTCGTCCGGCTTAGTGTCGAGGCTGCCGACGCCGTAGCCGCGCGAGCGGTAGAGCGTCTTGTTCGGGTAGTATGGCACGTTGCCCGCCACATGGCTGGAGTACGGCGCGTCCGAGGTCTCGGCGATCGGCACCTTGGCCCAGTTCTCCGGCTGTGCATTTAGGTCACCATTCCATATATCAGCACACTTTTCCCCCATTACAAGCATCTATCACTTGAAGCTTGTATGACATCATTCACGACTACGTACGTTCTGGCCGGGGTCCGTCGGCAGTGAGTCCGTCGTGTGCTGCAGCCAGAGGTGCCACTGCGGCGGCACGTGCGTGCCCTCGAACTCGTCGAACGAGTCGACCTTGAACTCGGTCCAGCGGTGCTGCAGGTGCAGCTCGTCCGGGTCCTCGAAGTACACGTGGCCGAACTCGTCGCGCCCGACCTCGCGCCCGAACTTGATGTCACCCGGGTTGTAGAGCTTCCAGAGCGAGAGCTTCCAGCCGTAGCGGCGGTACGCCTCGCTGTACTTCTCATAGAGCGAGTAGAACGAGCGCGTCTGCAGGGCGGCGGTGGCTGGCGACGCGCGGGGCAGCGCCGCCGTCGCCGCAGTGCGAAGCGGGAGCGAGCGGCCACGCGCGAGCATAGTGAGTATGACGATACGAGCGAGGCGCTCTTCTTCTGGTGGTTATGCTCGAATGTGTGGGAGTCACACAAAAAGGAGCGGCTGGCGAGATCGTACTTTAGCGGATATGTGATCGTACTTAAATGGGCTATGATGTGTCGAATGGATTTGATAGTGAACAGTGTTGACGAGCTGACATGATACGCTTCATGTTGGTGCTGACACAGATGACCTTGACAATGGTGGTGGTACACAGAGGCTCACATGCTCTGGTGGGTAGGGAAGGGGGCTGCTTGCTTGCTTGCTTGTCTGCTGCATGAGGGGGGGGGGGGC
>JAASFW010000453.1:0-18226 GCA_023334005.1 Globisporangium orthogonon
CCGCTAGCACGAAAGTGCGATGACTGCCGTGATTCTCGATGCACAGCTAGTGTCGCTTGCGGCTGTGCTCCTCGACGACGAAGCAGCACCACCGCGGCAGCCAACGACGCACAGATCCCGAGGTGCTGAGTCAGCTTCGAGCGCGCGTCAGACGCGTACAGCGAGAACAGCAGCCGGTTCTCCGTTGCGAACCGAGAGAACCAGATCGAGTCATGCTGGAGCTTGACAGGGAACTGTAGCGTCATTGGCGGCAGCGCTCGGTAGTACGACGCGAAATCGCGAGCGGGATAGGTTCCCTTGCACCGCCCACGATCTGCTACTGCTGCACATGACGCGATGGCCACGCGAACGAGTTCGGCAGCATCACAGAGAACGTCATCTCGGAGCTTCGAGTAGCCGTTCCTGTTGAGGTCGACCGTCTTGTATTTATCACGGTAGTTTGCTTCCCACGAGTCCAATTCGATACGTTGCTCAAGTGATCAGCAGCACGATGCAGAGCGCCGCAACCGAGACGCTCGTGCGCCAGGAGCTGCTCTTCGCGCTCGCGCTCGAGGCGCTGCAGCAGTACGCGGGCGCTGGCAGCAGCGCTGGTGGGCGGCACTGTTGCTGATGCGCTGCACTTGGGAACGCTGCAGAGACCGCTACGACGAAGAGGAGGTCGACGACGACGGCGACGGAGATGGTGACGCGCGCGGACTCGCAGTACGCAGCTCTCAGCGCTCGTTAGCGGCTGAAGGGAGACTGAGTGTCGAATGTGACCCACGGACAGGTCGCAGATCTGCTGCTGACGGTGGCGCGCGCCGAGCGGCTGCTGCAGCCGAGCACTGCGAACGTACGCGCCGTCATTGCGGCGACGCGCTACCAGCCGTCTCCTCATCCTGCGATTGCTCATGTGTGGAAGAGATAGGAAAGCGCGGGGCTCTTGGGGCTCACGCCTGCGACGCTGCGGTGCGGCGCTGGGCTGGACGACGAGCAGCAGCTGCGCGCACTCGAAGAGACCGCGCAGGTGCGTTTGCTATAGTGCGGCACAGCTCCCGCTGTCACTCACTCTCCACGCAGCTCGTGCTGCTGCCTCGCATCGAGCGCAAGCTGCGGCTCAAGTGCAGTGAGCTGTGCGACATCGTGCTGCCGGGCCTCGTGCACGCGACTCAGCACCACGAGGTGATGAGAAGCACCTCTCGACCAGCAAACTCATCGACATCATTAGCACCAGTATCCTCATCGTCATCACCGTCGTCGTCGTCGTCCTTGCTCTCCCGTGCGGCCGAGCTGCCGGCACTGCTGCTCGAGGCGCAGGCGAAGCGCGCGCAGCTCGCGCTCGAGAGCCGGCAGCTGAAGGCCCAGCTACGCGTCCAGCTGCAGCAGGACGTGGAGCGGTGCCGCGCGATGGCGGAGGTCGTGGCGCAGCTGCTCCGCGAGCACAAGCGCGACGAGCAGGCGCGCGTGCTGCTCGCGAAGCTCCAGTGGCTCGCGGCGTTCTCCCGAGCGATGCGCCTCAAGGCGCACGTGCTGGCGAGCCAGCTCGCCGTCGAGACGTACGCGCCCGAGCGCGTCGCCGTGCTGCAGGCGGCTCAGTACGTTGCTCTGGATGGCATTGCTGATAGTGATAAGACGCCGGTGACATCCTTTGCTCGACGTGTGTGCATAGTGAGGAGCTCCAGGCGCGCAGGACGCGAGCGCTGGAGGAGCGAGACACGGTGCGAGCAAGGAATCTGGCAGAGACACTTCCCATGCAAAGTCATTATCGCACTCACAGGCGGCATGCCATTTCGTCCGCCCCAGCTCCGCGCGAAGCTCCAGCTGTACCAGAGCGCCGACGCAGAGTACCAGTCCATCGCGCGCGAGTTCGGCGCGGTGCTGCTGAGCATCGAGGAGAAGCGGAGCTGGCTGCACTCCCTCGACCTCTGAAATCAACAGCAACGCAATGGTACTTGGCTGGCGGTATGCGTACTCTCCCACCCCCTGCTGCTCGGACCCCTCCCTCCGGCTCAGCCAGGCTCACGCTTGAGTCTTCTTGAGCCCGTGCTGGAGCACGGCGCCGGCGAGCTCGCCGACGAACGCGTTGCCGTGGCTCGGGCCCTGCTGCAAGCGGCGCATGCCGTTGATGACTTCACGGGTCTTGGCGATGTAGAGCGCGTCGAGGCTCGAGCGCATGTCGATCTCCATGTCCTCGACGAGACGCCCCATATTGGCCACGTGCGCGGCCGCGTCGTCGAACGCAAGCGTCCGCTCCGTCTGCCGCGTGAGCGAGCCGTCGAGCGTCAGGTCGCCGAGCTCCGCGCGGTTCACCTTCATCTCGAGCAGCACGGTCGTCGTGAGCCGGTACGTCGCCTGCTTGGGTGCCGACGCGCCGGCGACCTCCTGCACCTCGACGACGTGGATGGCGTTCCACGCGCCCTTCTCGACGAACCGCTGGTCGCGCACATCCTTCTGCACGAGGAAGCACGCGGCGAAGCCCGGGTCCAGGTCCCACATGTACACGGACGAGATGCCGCCCTGGTAGTAGAGCTCGCGGTACGAGTCGAAGATCTCGTTCGCCTGCACCTCGAGCTCGCGCAGCTGCTCGGACGGGAAGAAGCCCTCATCGTCCGGCAGCGGCGGGTCGTACTGGTTCGACCACGGCGAGCTGCCCATATAACCCCCCCCCCAATAACCCAACAAGTCAGCACTTGTGTCGCAGCGGTCCCCGATACTCTCTCGCATACTAGCGCACGCGCGCGCACACACACCGGTGCGAGTCGCCGTCGCGGTTGTAGTCGCAGAGCAGGTACTTGCGGCCGTTGTGCGGGTCCACGGCCGCGCCCAGCGGCTGGTCCACGCGCTGGTAGAGCTCGTCGGCGAGCGCGGGCGTGAGGCGCGTGAGGCGGTAGAGGTCCGCCTCCACGTCGCGCGGCGGCATGCGCCGCATGAGGTTCAGGCTCGCGGTGAGCGCCGCGTCGTCCGCCATCGCGAGTATCTTCGGTGTTGTATTGTGAGGCTACTCAGGTCTGAGCTTGGGTTCCTCCCTGGGTTTCAGCACTAGCGCGAACGCGCCTCGAAATGTCCACTGGCCGCATACGAACTGCAAGTGAACCGTTGGAGAAGCTGGAGCGTTCGCCATGGAGCTGCGAAGCTGCTAGTGAAATAATCCCGGGAGAGCCTTCGGAGGCACAATTGGCTGGGAAGAGTTGCTACCAGTAGCAAAATCTGCCACCAGCACCACTACCACCAGCACCAGCAGCAGTAGCAGCAGGAGGAGGAGCGATGAGCAGCCGCGTGACGCTGCAGCACGAAGCAGCCTTCGACACGGCGGCGCCGCTCGTCGGTGCGCTGCGTGCTCCTGCGCTGAAAATGCGGTTCATCCCATCCTCTCTATCTCTCGCTAACGCCGCTCTTGTGCGCCAGCGACGTTCCGGAACGGGCCGCCGCCGCCGGCCAAGCGCACGGACCTGAGCTTCGAGGTGTTCGAGAACCCGGCGAAGAAGCAGCGGCTCGTGGTCGCGAGCACCGAGAAGATCGCGTACCAGGGCGCGAACTTCGGCTACCTGAGCGCCGCGAACGACGCCGCGAGCTACGCGGTGGGCGTGTACGACCGGAAGACCAAGGAGGTGCGGCTCTGCAACGTGCGCCAGATCTACGTGATGCAGCAGGCGATCAAGGGCGCGTCCGACAACGCGGACGAGCACACGGGCGCGGGCAAGAGCTTCATGGACCAGCGGCGCGACCTCGTCGAGGTCTTCGGCTCGAAGAAGAGCAAGCGCCTGCAGAAGAGCCGCGAAGAGAACCTCGTGAACGTGCAGAACATCAGCGGCTCGGTGTCCGTGGCGCAGACGCTGCAGAAGAAGATCGACAGCGCGCAGCAGCAGCTCGCGGCCGAGCGCGCGCGCGACCCCAAGTACTCGGCCGAGGCCGCGGCGCTCGCGGCTACGCGCAGCGCGCTGCTGCCGCCGCTCGACGCGGACGCCGCAACGCCCGACCGCGTCTACAACCTGCGCAAGTGTACGTCGCTGCGCTGCTTATGTGTGCTTGGTCGCGTTGATTGGTGGGCGGGTGTTCGCTGACAGGTGCTAGCTCTTGTACCGCTAACCAGTCCTGGACGCGCACGTGATGGAGGCGCTGGAGATGCGGGCGCGCGAGGTGATCGAGGCGCTGGAGACGGCGAGCGTCGCGGACTACGCGGCGTCGAACGACCTGTCGGCGCTGCCGACGCGGCTGCTGCTGGCGCTGCCGACGCCCTACAGCGTGCCCAAGGTCGCGTACGTCGTGTACGTGACGTACCTCTTGACGCTCTACCACCTCCACTTCCCCGTGCGCAAGTCCGCGGCCGCGCTGAGCGAAGAGAAGGACATCCCGCTCGTCGTGCTGCGCCACCTGCTCGCGCGCTACACGGACGCGACGCAGGCCGAGAACGGCCACATGACGTATCTCCAGCCCAAGACGCTCAAGGACAAGCTCGTGCTGCATCTCATCGTCGTCGCGCTCACGGTCAACGGCTTCTCGCTCGACCTCACGGAGGTCGCGGCGGACCTCAAGAAGTCGCCCGTGGCCGTCTCGGCCTACTGCCGCCAGCTCGGCTGCGCGGTCGACAAGGCCAAGGCCGAGACGGCGCTCTACGGCGCGGCGGGCGGCGCCGCGCTCGCCGCCAAGAGCAAGCAGGTCATGCGCGCCGTGCTCGCGCTGCCGCTGCAGTTCCCGCAGCCCAAGCGCATGGTCGCGCGCCGCTGAGACGCGGCGGGCGGGCGCGCCGTCGCCGCGAGAAGAGAAGCTGTGGTCAAATAGATATATTACGCTCCCAGTGGTGTGCTCTCTCTCTCTCTCGCTCTCCTTCTTCCTATCGCAAGCTACAGCTGGCGGCTCGTGCCGCTGTCGAACTCCGAGTCGGTCGAGAAGCGCGAGATGGCCGAGCCGCGCTCCGAGCCGTAGGCCTCGAGCATCGCGTAGCTGTCGCCCGTGTCGCGCATCTCGTCCATGGCGTCGAGCCAGTGCGCGTTCTCGGCGTGCGTGGCCGTCTGCCGGTCGAGCGCGTCGCCCATGGCGGAGCTCGCACCGACGCTCAGCCCGTCGCTGCCGGGCATGCCCTGCACGAACGAGCTCATGTACCCGCGGTCCGAGTACGACTCGGAGTACGACTCGGCGTACGACTCGGCGAACGAGTGCGTGAACGAGTGCCCGAACTCGGTCGGCTCCTCGAGGTTGCTCGTCGACGGCCGCGAGAGCTGCACGTCCGTCTTCTTGAACGGCGGAGACTCCTGGTCCGGGCCGTTGAGGAACCTGGCCGTCGACTTGCTCAGCGCCGCCGCCGCCGCCGCCGCCGGGGGACTCGCGGCCGGCGAGCTCGGGCGCTCGCTGCCGCCGTACAGCGTCACGTTCGCCTTGTTGGCGTTCGGGTACAGGTTGGCGCTCGAGCTCGCGTAGCTGCTGGTGTTGAGGCTGCCGAGCGCCGCGCTGCTGCCGGCCGCGGCCATGATGGGCATGTCCTGGCTCGACTGGCGCTCCATCTTGGCGAGCGCGTAGTCGGTCTGGTGGGAGCCCATGATCGTGACTTCCTGGGGCGAGCCGGCGAAGTCCTTGGCGTGTGCGTGGCCGCCGGCGCCGCCGCGCAGGTGGCGGTAGAGGAAGAAGCCGCCGATGGCCGCGACCGCGAGCACCGCGAGGATGATGCCGATGATGGCGCCGGCCGACATGCCGCCGGGGTCCGCGCGGCTGCTGGTGCTGAGGGTGGGGGACGAGGGCGCGCCGGCAGCTGCGGGCGGCGGGGCGGATGGGGCTCTGGCTGCCGCGCTGTCGCTGGGCGCTGGCGTGCCGGGGCTTGTATTCGGGGCGGGGGAGGTCGACGATGCCACGACAGCTGGCGGGGACGAAGTCGGTGGAAACGGAAATGGAAATGGCGGTGGAGTTGGTGGTGCTGGAGGTGGAGGCGGTGGGGATGGGGGTGGGGGTGACGCGGGGCTCGGACTCTTGCTGTCGCTGCTGTTGCTGCTGCCGGGAACGACGGGCGCTGGCGCTGGCGAGACCGGGAGGTTGTTCGTGTCGCTCGGCTGCAGCGGCGTCGGCTCTTGCGCTGGAGCGGACCGGAACGGAACGGAAGGCAGTCAGCGGAGCCCACAAGCGCACGCGGCGCCCGAACCCGAGGGACGCGGCCCGGAAGCTTGTCGCAGATCAACAGGCGGACGGACGGACAGGCACACGCGTGGACGCACCTGGGGCGAGCGCCGCGAGCGCCGCGAGCAGCAGCAGCAGCAGCAAGAGCTTGCGCATGGCGAGTGCGACGGGGGCGCCAAGAAGCGGACTAAATGCGTTCTACCACCGGCGCGCGAAACAGCTTCGTGCATAGTACTCGCTGCGCGTCTACTTTGCCCGCGGATGACCAGCCGCCGCTCCCATACACCGAGCACTCGCTCGCAGCCGCACGGAGAAGCGGCCGGTCGGCGAGAGCCCTCGGCCGCCTTGCGCGCCCGCAGATCGCTCACCCGCCTCCCTGCCCACTTCAAGTCGGAGCGCGTTCGCGCTTTTACAATCGCACGACGCCGCGCCTGCGCACTGCTGGCTCGAAAAGGTTCGAAATCGAGCTCTCGGCCTTGTCACGTTGCGCTCCCGCTAGCGCTACGCTGGGACGCGAACAGCACCGCCATGTGTTCGCGCCCCGAGCGGAGCCCACGCGAGCGAGAGGCGGCAAGTAGGGGAGGCCCAAGACCACACGAACCTGACGCGAGGTCCGCAGAAAGGAGGCGGGCGTGTCCTTCCAACACGCGAATGCACGGCGCTGTCACAGCCGCTCGCTTTCGTGCAGACGGACGCCGCGCTACTTCACGTCACGCGTAATGCGCTGCTACCGACTTGCCGAGTGTAGTCGTCAGCGTTCGTGACAGGCAGGTGACGCGGATATCAGTCGAGCGCTGCTTTTGCGAGGTGGACAGGAGACATTCGACGGATGTATATTGAAACCAAGTGAGCTTTCCACCAGTCTCGCACACTATGAGCCGCGGTCTCCGCTTGGAGTGCTGACACCAAGACGAAGTGGACGCTAGGAGTGCATGCGTCTACCTTGTCGTCGTGGCGCTGGTTTGTTTGATCGTTAGAGATCGAGAGGACGTAGCCAGCTCCGCTTCTTCTCCATGCCGAGCAGCACTGCCTACGCGATAGACTGGACAAGCTATTCTCGCATCGCAAGAGTCGACACGAAGCTCAAGTCTCGAGGGAAGCTGAGCGATGGTGCTTTTCTTCTTCTCCTCCGCCTTCCGAGTCCACGCGGCCGTTGCTATCGCGGCATTGGCGTTTGCATCGCACCATACACACGCTGCTGACGTGCTCGGTGGCTACAACTCGGTGCCGCTCACATCAGAGCTCACACAGCTGCTGGTGACGTCACTCGAGAAAGAGAAGCTGTACCGTCCGAGCGTGGCGCGCCGCATCTGCGTGAACGAGATCGAGAGTGTGGAGCAGCAGGTGCGGGCGACCGCGAGCTACGCGTTCTCGGTGTCAGGCTGCGACGTGGCCGCGACGCTCAAGGCACAGCTCCCGGTGGCGACCAAGAGCGCGATATCGAAGCAGCTTGGCGCGTGCAGCGAGGAAATGAAGACGAGCTGCGTGCCTGTGCGCGGCGTGGTAACGGTCGTGGAGAAGGAGCCGCGGCGTCATGAAGCGTCCCGGATCGAGGTCGCGAGCATCATCGTGCAACAGTAGAGCAGTCGCGATAAGTCTGGCTTCGAGCAGCGCATCTGTCCACTTGCCATTACAGCTCTGCGATCTCTTGTGTACCTCGTCAAGATCTAGCATGCTCTCCTCCATTAGTTGTTCGATGTGCGTGCGCCTTCCTGCTTGGTACTACTGTAGTACCCTACTGCTGTCATCCTCGCGCTCCAGTCGTTCTTCGTTAGCCAAGCTTATCTTCCGTCGTGAGATACAAGATCTTCGCCTGTGACTTCTCTCGAATCTCGAGCGACGCGCGGAGGCGATTCCCGCAGCACGGACTCGTCATCGTCGCGCTGCAGCGCCCGAGCTCTTCACGACCGCTGTTTTCGTCAGCACCTTGTTCTGCGTCAAGAGCTCGAGACTGATGTCGCAGCCCGTGATAATGCACTTGAGCTGGACGGTGTTGGACGTGACGATCCCGGCGCTCTTGACGCTCAGCACGCACACGTGCTTCGACCCCGTGACTCCGTACGATCTGGCGTTCACCGCGACCTTGAGGCGCGATTCTTCAAGCGCCGGTGAGAGCGGCAGCGCCGAGTATCCAGCCGCGAGCGTCTACTGACACGCGAGCAGAGCAAACAGACGCGTCCTTGTCATCCCGTCATTGAGATCGCGCGACGAGCGATTGCCATCAACGTTTGTGTCAGGTGATTCGAGGTCTCTGATGCAGATCCGGAAGTGCGCACTGATGATCAAGAGCCTCAGACTCGAGAGCAGGACAGTCTCCTTCGATACATTGCGTTCTCCTCGTGTGTCGCTTCGAGGAAGGCCTCCGATGGATCAGCTGGGAGCTACAAGACCTTCGTGTACATGTATTGTGGCCAGGTCACAACTCGACTAGTCTCCCGTAACAACACAGCTCTCTTACTCACTACCAGTTCTTCTGCTTCACGCGTGCTGCTTGGCATCTGAGCGTTCGAGCGCGTCCTTGAGACCCGGGACGTGACTCGCGATGCCGTCCACGGCGGACGCCATGCTCTCGCGCACCTGGATGCTGTTGTCGTCCTCCCTACCGTTCAGCGTCTCGCCCACCTGCTCGGCTACGATGCGGCACACGATCGTGTCACACGTGACGTTCACGGCCGTGTGGAATCGGTCGATGATCCAGTCGGTCGCCACGATGAACGCGAACGTGGACGGCAGCGGCACGCTCGGGAACACGCTCGCCCACACCGTCATCGTCATCACGATGCTCGCGGCAGGCACGGGGCCGGCGCCGATCGCGCCGATCGTCGACACGACGATGATCATCACGTACTCGACCGTGCCAATGATGTGGCCGATACCCGCCGCCTCCGCCATGAACACGACTGCAACGGGGTACCCGAGTGCCGCGCCGTCCATACCGATCGTGGCGCCGAGCGAGAGCACGAAGCGCGAGAGCGTCTGCGAGATCTCGCGCGTCTCGTCGATGCATTCCATCACGACCGGCAGCGTCGCCATGGATGACGCACACCCGAATGCAAAGATCTGCGCGCGGAACATCTTGCCGATCCACACATACGGGTTGCAGCGCACGAGCCCGCGCAGCAGGATCGGGTAGAAGACGTACGTGTGCGCAAAGAGGCTCAGAATGGCACAGAGCACGTAGAGTCCGACGTCCGTGACCGTGCTCTTGAGGTCCTTCTGCTCCGAGAGCGACTTGGCGAGCAGCGAAATGATGGCGATCGGCGTGCACATGATCACCCACCCGATCATCGACATGAACACCATGTTGATCTCGCGGAAGAACGCCGAGACGACCTTGGCGTTGCGCGGCAGCATCGAGATCGCCACGCCGAACGGGATCGCGAACATGATGATCGACAGCAGCGTGGCGTCCGCGAACGCTTGCGTGATGTTCTGAGGCACCATGGCGTTGAGCTGGCCCTGCACCGCCTGGGACACCGTGACCTTTGCGTAGCCGGAGCTCGCGACGCCAAAGTAGCCATTGATGTCCTTCGCGACGAACGTCGACGTGCTGGCGTAGCTCACGCCGTTGGTGCTGTTGTACGTCGCGTCGTAGCTGCATGCCACGGTGCCGTTCGGGAAGTGACTGAGGAACTGGCCCGGCTCATCGCACTTGAACGCCATCTTGGCGATCTTGGTGGACGTGCCCCCGGTGTCTCGGTTACTGAAGTAGGGGCGGAAGAGGAGCACCCAGAGCAGCCCCTCAATCGTCGCGATGATCGTCGTGGTGAGGTAGAGCAACCCCGTGCGCCAGCCGATGGCGCCGGCCTTGCCGACCGCGAGCATGTCCGCCATGCCGACGATGAGGCTGCAGAACACGAGAGGCGTCACGAGGCACTTGATCGCGCGGATGAAGAGGTTACCAGGGACGCCGATCCAGGACACGAGCTCCGCGGACGGCTTGGTGGTCTGCACGGCCCAGCCGATGAGGACGCCGAGAATCGCGCCGCAGAGGATGCCCGGGATGCCGAAGAACCAGCGCTTCCACCTGCTGCGCTGTGGTGGGGCGGCATGGTCGGCCGGCACCACGCTAGGCGTCGAGATCACTTCGTACTGGGGCGAGGCAGCCGCCATCGATCTTGATCCCGAGGCTGCTGGGGCTTGAGCTGCGCGAAGCGGGTTGGGAAGTGAGGGTGCTGAGTTCAAGAGAAGTTGACCGAATGACCGGCAGGCGGATAGCTCTCGATGCTTGAGCTTGAGGTGGATGTGGGCGTGGGCTTGCGCTTCGAGAAGGAGTGAGTGGGAGCCCTACAATAGCAAAGGCGCTGGTCTTTCAAGCTGGAAGTGGTACCTCCACAACTCAAGAACGAGTTCTTCAAGTCTCCCATCTTCCCGCGCCAATCCGCAGACCGGGCTCACCCGATTGCTCGTTCGTTGGTGTGAGGTGTGTCTATCGCCGTTGCAAGTCCCGCGGGTGCGCTCTCCTGTATGTCTCTCTTCCTTGGTTCAGACCTTGATCTTGGGTCAGAGAGGTGCTCGCTTGCTGCGGCTCGCGTTCGCTCAGAAGCCTAGTTTGCGAGCGGGTCACTGGTGGCATCCGATGTCTCGGAGGTCTTCTGGAACTAAAAATCGACTAATGGGCATCTGGAGGATGTACCGCACCACCACAGCTAACCGCAAAGTCGCCGAAGTGTACACAGCCACCACCATGCGTCTCTCACGCACACGCACGCACGCACATACACACACACATAAGACCAACCCACGTTCTCTCCTTCGACTGCGAGCGCACTCGCTCGCGGCGCTCTCCCCTATAGAAGTACCCACATCCAGCCGTTCTCACGTGGGAGAATACCCGGTCGTTCCTCTTCGCGCGGGTGCATCACCTCGGAAGCTATCGGCCCCCTCGACCACCGCAGCCGTCGCCGCATCTCCTCGCTCGCTTCTTCCGCGCCAGCGGTTCCTTATCCTATTCGCGCGAGCGAGTCGCAGGCGCCTCGTTGCAGAGCTCTCGGCTCTCCACTTGCGCCGCAGATTCCCGGGACCTCCAGCAGTCGCGCGACCTCCGTTCCTAGCCTGCACCTCGCTGCTTAGTCGAGGCGCGAGGTGTTTGGTCAATCGAGGCGACTCGCCGATCCGACTCAGAAAAAGTGGCTTCCGGCTCTCGTCCTTGACCACCATCCTCAACGAACTTGGCCGCCTTCGCCAGCTGCGCGCTCCGGCTCTCGCGCGCCGCGCTCCGTCCAAACACTGCGTTCCCTGCTCCTCGCCACTCGACCCGTCACTCTCTTCACCACTCTCCTCACTACTCTCCTCGCCACTCTCCTCGCCACTCTCCTTACCACTCTCCTCGCCACTCTCTCGCGATACGACCCTCTTCTTCACGCAGCACTGCTTGAAGTGCACTGCACGACGCTCTACCTCCACCGCCCGCACTCTCAGGCGCCGAAGCGCAGCGGCGCCGCCTCGACGCGCAGCAGCCGGATGCTCCCGTCGCGCCGCGCGGATGGCGCGCAGAACTCGTAGCGGAGCTGCGTCTGCTTGGCGCCCTCGTCGTCGTACCCGCCGTCGTGCTCTTCCTCGTCGTCGTCCTCCTCGCTGAGCGTGAACTCGCCGTCGCCCGCGTCCTGCACCACCAGGAACGAGCACCAGCGGCGCAGCGAGCGCCGCTCAGCACTCGATTGCCCGAGGATGAACGAGTCCGACGCGCCGGTCACCACGACCTGCCCGGCGCCCGCGGACGCCTGCATGTACAGCAGCGTCTCGTACAGGAACGCGAGCGTCTGGTACGCGTCGCCAAGGACGCTGGTGGTGGGGGTTAGTTCCTCGCTTGCGCTACTGGCGCTGAGCATGACACGCGAACCTGTCGGCGGGGAAGAACTGCTCGAGCGCGTCGACGAGCAGCACGGAGCTCTGGTCCTTGACGAGGTGGAACGAGCACAGAAAGTGCTGCAGCTCGTTGCTGCTGCGAATGTACCTGCGCACATGCCGCCTCAGTCGCTTACTATGAGAGCGCGAGCGAGCGACGCATGCGCGCACTTGATCTGGATACGGCGCCACACGAGGCTGTCGCCGCCGGTCTGAGCCGGAACGCCGCAGCGCGCGCACGGCGCGAGCGGAACGAGCACGGGCCTCGGCGTGTCTGCAGCGGCTGCGGGCGTAGCCGGGCGACCTTCGCTCTTGCTGCTGCCGCAGAGCACGAGCACGACGCTGCGGCCGCGCGCAGCCTGCGTGAAGCCGAACTGCAGCAGCAGCGACGTGAGCCCGGCGCGCGGCGGGCCGTGCAGAAACGCGATGCTCGCTGCGTCCGAGTCGCTGGTGGTGCTGGTGCTGGTGCTGGTGCTCGTCGCAGCGGAGCAGCGCGCGTCGCCCACGTGCGAGAAGAACGCTTCGAGGTCCATGAGGTTATTTGTCTGGATCGCTTGCTGGTGGCATTAACCTCTCGTACTTATCCGCGTGGGTCCAGTATTTCGCCATTTAAAACTTGTGTGGCGCGAGAATAAACATCAACTCACCGCATCGTTCCCAAGTAAATAACCGGCCGCCATGGACGCGCCGAGTGGCAGCGCCGCCGGCGTCGGCGGCGCCAGCAGCAACGGCAGCGCTCCCCCCTCCGCCGGCAGCGCCGCCAGCAGCGCCAGCAGCTCCGCCACGGCCGCGCCTGGCGCCCCCGCGCCCGCCGCCGCCAAGATGGTGCAGCTGACGGCCGCCGACGTGAAGAAGCTCATGGACGCGGCGCTGCGCATGCAGCGCGCCAACCAGACGACGCACCCAAAGTACGCGCAGATCGTGTCGCTGCTGCGCCAGTTCCACCAGCGGCGCCAGGCCCAGGCGCAGGCGAGCGACCCGTCGACGCCAGCGCCGGGGGCTTCTAGCGCTGCCGCAGGAACGCCGGACGCGGCCGCGCTGAGCCGCCAGCAGCAGCTACAGCAGCAACTGCACCGGCAGCAACAGCAACAACAGCAGCAGCAGCAACTGCTCTACCAGCGGCAGCGCCAAGCGCAGGCGCAGGCGCAGGCTGCGCAGGCCGCTGAGAAGCAGGCGCGCCTGGCCGCCACCGCGTCGCCCTCGCTCGAGGTCGCCGCGCACCCGTTCCTGCGTGACAAGGAGCTCGTGCGCGCGCCGCCGGCGCAGCAGGCGATCGCGCTGCACCAGAGCGCCGCGGCGCCGCTCATCTTCACGGAGAAGCAGCTCGAGCACCTGCACAACCAGATCCGCGCCTACAAGGCGCTCTGCCACTCGATGGATGAGGCCGTCGCGGGCCGGAAGAGCGCGCTAAACGGCGTGTCCGCACTGCCGCTACCGCTGCCGGCCCACCAGTCGGCGCTGCAGCCACTGACACCGCCGCCAGTCGCCGCCGACCTTGCGCAGCGCAAGCCCAAGTGGACGCGCGAGGCGCGCGGACTGTTGTACATTGGCCCCGAGTGCTTCGACGGCGACCTGCTCGACCTGGAGAGCAAGGTCACGACTGCGTTCGGGCCTTACAACTTGAACTCGCCGTGGATCGGCATCAACGACGTGGCCATGAAGCTGCGGTACATGCACACGCTGCAACAGTTTCTCACGTCGAGCCTCGAGACTCTCGAAGCGCAAAGCGCCGGGCACCTGAGCGCAGCGGAGGCGCGCACGCTGCGGGATCTGCGGTGCGTGCTGCTGCAGCAGAAGCTGCGCAACCGCGTGTCGCGAACGTACACGAAGCAGCTCGCGCTGCTCGGCGAGCCGTCAGCGGTCGACCGCAAGTCATTCCGACGCCGGCGCCCAGTCGCGCGCGCGGAGCTGCAGAGCGAGGAGAAGGAGAAGCGCAAAAAGTCGGTGGCGCTCGAGAAGAAGCGGCGCGCGGACCACCAGCAGTACCTGCGCGCCGTGCTGAACCACTCGCGCGACTTCTTCGCATATCACAAGAATGTCAAGCTGCAGGTTGCGAAAGCGGCGAAGGCGGCGAAGGCGTTCGTGGATCAAAAGATCACGAAAGCTGAGCGCGAGGAGGACCGGCAGGAGAAGCTCCGGCTCAAGGCGCTCAAGGCGAACGACATGGAGGCGTACGGCAAGCTCGTCGCCGAGGCCAAGAACGAGCGCCTGACGTACCTGCTCGGGCAGACGAACAGCTACCTCGACAGCATCCGGAAGCTCGTGCGCGAGCACAAGCGCAAGCACAACGTAGTGGAGCAAGTAGAGCGGCAGCCAAAGGGCGAAAAAGGGGAGGGAGGGGAGGAAGAGGAGGACGACGACGATCTCAACTACCTCGAGATCGCGTCCAAGGGCGAGCTGCCTCGGCAGCCCATGATGCTGGTCGGCGGCGACCTGAAGGAGTACCAGCTCCGCGGGCTGCAGTGGATGGTGTCTCTGTACGACAACCACCTGAACGGCATCCTGGCCGACGAGATGGGTCTCGGCAAGACGATCCAGTCGATCTCGCTGCTCACGTACATCACGGAGGTGAAGCACAACCATGGGCCGTTCCTGGTCGTCGTGCCGCTCTCGACTCTCTCGAACTGGGTGAACGAGTTCAAGAAGTGGGCGCCGGACCTCGTGCTTGTGGTGTACAAGGGTCACCCCCAGGTACGCAAGGACCTGTACAAGCAGGAGATGGCGAGCTGCCAGTTCAACGTGCTGCTCACGACGTACGAGTACATCATGAAGGACAAGCATGTGCTACGCAAGTACGACTGGCAGTACATCATCGTCGATGAGGGCCACCGCATGAAGAACGCGCAGAGCAAGTTCGCGATGACGCTCGGCTCGCTCTACACATCGCGCAACCGTCTGCTGCTCACAGGCACGCCGCTGCAGAACAGCCTCCCGGAGCTCTGGGCGCTGCTCAACTTTCTGCTGCCGACGATCTTTGAGTCTGTCGACACGTTCGAGCAATGGTTCAGCAAGCCGTTCTCGCAGTTTAGCGGAAGCGGCGAGACGAACGAGCTCTCGGACGAGGAGCGTATGCTGATCATCAACCGGCTGCACCAGGTGCTGCGCCCTTTTCTCCTGCGCCGCGTCAAGAGCTCGGTGCTCGACCAGCTGCCAGACAAGGTCGAGCGCGTGCTCAAGTGCGATCTCTCCGGCTGGCAGAAGATTCTCTACCGACGCATCCAGGAGGGCGGCGCGCTGCTCATGGAGACGACGGGCGACGACGGGCAGAGAAAGGGCAAGACCAAGTACACGTCCAAGGGGCTCTCGAACGTGCTCATGCAGCTGCGGAAGGTGTGCAACCACCCGTACTTGTTCCAAGTGAACGGCTACCCGATCGACTTCGACATCGTGCGGTGCTCAGGCAAGTTCGAGCTGCTCGATCGCATGCTTCCGAAGCTCAAGGCCGCGGGCCACCGCGTGCTCATGTTCAGCCAGATGACGCAGCTCATGCACGTGCTCGAGGACTACTTTAACTACCGCGGCTTCCGGTACCTACGCCTGGACGGCTCGACGAGCGCGGACGAGCGCGAGCAGCGCATGTTCATGTTCAACGCGGCGGACTCACCGTACTTTATTTTTCTGCTGAGCACGCGCGCGGGTGGGCTCGGGCTGAACCTCGCGACCGCCGACACGGTGATCATCTTCGATAGCGACTGGAACCCGGCGATGGACGCACAGGCGCAGGACCGCGCGCATCGCATTGGCCAGAAGAACGAGGTACGTGTCTTCCGACTCGTGACGAACAGCCCCGTCGAGGAGAAGATCCTCTCTCGCGCGACCGAGAAGCTCAACATGAACAACCTCGTCGTTGAGGCCGGCAAGTTCAACAACCGCTCGAAGGAGGCCGAGCGCCGTGCGCTGCTCGAGAGCCTGATCCGGATGGAGTCGGAGGAGGCCGCCGCGAACGCCGCGAGTGGCGGCGGCGGCGACGACGACAGCGTCCCCGTGCTGCTCGACGACGAGATCAACGAGATGATGGCGCTCACAGAGGAGGAGCTCGCGCTCTACCAGCGGTTGGACGCCGAGCGCGAGCAGCGCGAGGAGAAGGAGTGGGCAGACCACTGCCGGCGCCTGAAAGTGCCGCTCGTCCCGCGTAGCCGCTTGATGCACGAGAAGGACGTGCCCGAGTGGCTGCGCGAGGCGAATGCGCAGATGGAGAGCGAGCTCGCGGCCGGTAGCAAGCTCGACAAGAACGGCTGGCCTATCGAAAGCGGCAGCGAAAGCGCCAAGGGCCGCAAGCGCAAGGAGATCTCGTATCGCGACGAGTTCACGGACTCGGAGTTCGTCAAGATGTGCGAGGACGGCGTCGACGACGAGCCACCTGCGACTGCGCCACCCGCGCCGGTTTCTGTGCTGGGGAAGCGGAAGGCGAGCGAGGCCGCGCGGCGTGGCGTGCGCGAGTCGCTCCACGACGAGGACGCGTTTGGTGGCGATGAGGCGAAAGCAGACGGTGATGACGACGATGACGATGACGACGACGATGTGGACGAGGAGACGAAGCAGGAGCGCAAGGTGCTGTGCTACTTCTACCGCAAGGTGTACGACGGTGTCGTGAAGCTCACGGACGCGACGGGGCGGCTGCGCTGCGAGCTTTACCTGGAGAAGCCGTCGGCGCACGACTACCCGGACTACTACTCGATCGTCAAGACGCCGATGGACCTCGCGACGATCAAGGCGCGCATCGATGCGCATGCGTACGGCGCGCACGCGCAGTTCGAGGACGATTTCAAGCTCATGGTCGCGAACGCGCAGCTGTACAACCACCCGCAGTCGCTCGTGGTCTACGACGCGCTCGAGATCGACAAGTTTGTCAAGGCCAAGATGAAGCGCGTGCGGCAGAAGACGCGCGCGCAGCTCACGGACGAGTACGAGGCTGCCAAGCAGCAGCACAAGCTCCGCGCCAAGGCCCGCAAAGAGAAGAAGCGCGCGCGCCACAACTGACTAGGGAGGGAGTTGTATGGTGACAGAAAAGAGGGAGAGTCTACTGCTAGGTGAAGTAGCCCGCGTCGATGACGTCGGACGCCTGCTTCTCGAGCACGCCGACGTGCTTGGACGGCGCCGCCTCCTTGAAGATCTTGAACGACCGCTGCGAGAACGCAATGCATACCCACAAACACAGACAGATATGAGAAGGGGTTGAGATGGTGTCTCTCCTGGAAGAACTGCAGTGTAGTCCGAAAGCTTCTTCGTACGTTGAGGTAATCGTCGATCTCCATGACTGCCGCGAGGTTCCCGAAGCGGTGGCAGTAGTTGGGCGCGCTCCAGACCGTCGAGAACGTGTCCCGGAAGAGCTCCTGGTAGCCCTCCATACAGAGCTGGTGCGCGCGACTGATGTGTGCGAGCTTGTTGAGGTGCAGGAACTTCTCGACCACGTCCTCGCCGAAGATATAGCCGGCGCCCCGAGGCGACTAGCAGGCAGCTTGGTCAGTTTGATCGTTTGCTTATCACACAGTAACCCCCACCCACCAGAGTAATCTCACCATGTGGAAGCCGAGGTTCTTGGGGTCCGGGTCTGACCAGACGATGTCGGCGAAGGGGCCGTCAGGCGGGATCTCCATGAAGCGGTTGAGCATGCGCAGCTGGTCGACGTGGTGGATCGACGGGCTGAGCCCGCCGTGCAGACAGAGCAGGCGGTCGTCCACGACGGCGCCGAGCGGCAGGAAATCGAACATGTCGGTGAAGGCCTTGTACACGCGCGCGTCGCCGTCGTACTTCTTGAGGCACTCGAGCTGGAAGCCGTAGACCTGCGTGGTCTGGCGCGACTCGTGGTTGCCGCGCAGCAGCGTCACGCGCGCCGGGTAGCTCGCCTTGAGCACGCAGAGCAGCGAGACGGTCTCGACGCTCATGGCGCCCCGGTCCACGAAGTCTCCGAGGAACACGAACGCGCGCTCGGGAGCCGCGCCGGCGAGCGCGAAGAGCTCGAGGAGGTCGTGGAACTGGCCGTGGATGTCCCCGCAGACCGTCACGGGCGCGCCCACGCGCACCACGTTGTCCTCCTCCGCCAGCAGGTCCTTCATGCGCTCGCAGAGCGCCAGCACGGCCGTGAGCTCGAGCGGCTCGCCGCGCCGCAGGCGCTCGAGGTGGCGCTGGAGCTGCATCAAGTTCGCCGACACGTTCAATGTAGCTTGATTTCAGTATGCCAAACTTCGTACTTTATCGAACTACAAGATTGATATAGCCAATGAAACAACCCTGCTGAAGTGGTTCGGCCAATCAAAGCCCAGCACTACCAACAGGAGGAGTCTATAAGACTTGGCGA
>JAASFW010000454.1:0-18204 GCA_023334005.1 Globisporangium orthogonon
CTGCTGCTGCTGCTGCCAGTGGTGATGGTGGTGGTGCCGCTCCTGCTGTCGTCTGTCTCCGCACCGCTTAGAAGCTCTGCACCGCAGCGCAGCGCCTGCCGCATGAGCGCAAGGTACGCGGACTCGTCGCGCGCAGCGTAGCGCCCGGCACCAGTGTGCACCGCAAGCAGCCAGCCCATCGCATCAGTGTCCTCCTCCTCCTCCTAATTGGACACCAGGATCCTAAGCGAAAATAAGCATCCACCGGAACGAAAATAGTGGTCGTCCCGAAAGGAAAGCAACATACTTTTCGTAGCTCGAGGAAAAGAAAGACACATGTGCTGTGTGGTATGCCGAACAAGGGACGACACAGATCTGGAGTCAACCACAATTTCGAAACATGGATAACACAAACCAGGAGATCGATCTCTGAGCTGGCAAGTAAGCTGCGCGTCGCAAGCCCAATGATGTTCATGAGCACTGGGAGAAGTCTGAGCCCACTGCAAGGTTTGTGGCTCTGATAAATAGTCTGTCCGTGCATGCTCTAGCTACGTCGATGTCGTCGTTGGCATCGCCGCGACGATCTTAGTGCTGCTCGACCCTGTCGAAGTTCCTCCTGGTGCTCCTGATAGGAGCGACGAGGATGCTGATGCTGGCGTTGATGTCCGTGCTCCTCCTATTAACGTTGCTGTTGTTGTTGTTGTTGCTGGGAGTGCCGTTGCTGTCGGCGGGATCGAAGCGCCAGCCGAGACTTCCTCTTCAGGCTTCGCCTTGGGTTTGCGTCCGCGTCGCTTCTTCACAACCACTGCACCAACAACTCCAGCAGCTGTAGCAGCAGATGTAAGCTCTGCTTGTTCGCTCTCAATCGCACCGCCAGCTGCAGCAGAGTCGCCCTGCTTCAGCTTCTTCACCTTGTCCGTCCGCTTCTCGCACGAGTCTTGAAACACGATCACCCTCCCCGCCACGAGCAGCCGCTCCGTCTTCGGTCGCCGCTTGCGTTTGCGCTTGACGCGCTCCTCTCCCGACGCAGGATGTACCACCACGTCCGTCGTTCCGGCTCCTACTGGTGCGGCAGCCGCAGTAGGGGTCGTGGTCATCGTTGTTATGCCGGCTTCGCCACTCTTCACCTGAATACTTGATACTGCACTTCCACTGACTCCAGACGTGGTGTCACCGGAAGCAACTGACACCACTCGCTTCATAGTGCTATCCACTTGTGCATCATGTTTTGCTTGCATCACACGCGACGACTCGTCCGGTTCCGTCTTGATACTCGAACTGTGTGCATTGACGCTCTCAGGACGCTGCTGCGTGGTGGCGGTAGCAATGGGAGCGTCCAGTGTAATTGGCTCCTTCTTCAACACAGGGTTCGCAGTACCAGAAGTGCTGAGTGGCGGCTGTACACCATTGTGAGCTACAGGAGCTGCAGATGGTAGAGTCCCAGGAGTGACTGCGGCGTTCGCGATGCCATTTCGTAGCTCATCTCTGCCGCTGGGCGCGGCAGGCAGCATCGGGGCCACTTGCTTCTCCAGCAACGAAGTGGAGGAAGATGAAACGCGCGCGACTTCCTTTTCCACTATCTGGCACGTCCTGAGCAGCAGCTTGCCGTGCGTGTGCGGCAGGTCGTCCGGCTCGTCCTTAGCCATCTCGTTCCAGCGCACGACGAAGCGCCGGCCCGAGTTCTCGACGTCGATGTTGCCGCACGGGTGGTCGTTCACGACGTTCTCCTCGACAATGACGTTTCCGGCGTGGTAGAGCAGCCGGATGCCGAAGCGGCCGTTCCGCTGGATCTTGTTGCGGCGCAGCAGAGCGTTGCCCGCGAGCACGCTCACGCCCGAGTGAGCGTTCGCGACCACCGTGTTGCGCACCATCACGAGCTCGCCCTTGAGTAGTAGCACGCCCGAGCTGCCGCCGCTGTAGATGCGGTTGTGAAACAGAACCGCGCGACTCGCGGTGTTCCCGGACACGGCGATGCACGCGTTGCCGAGTGCATTGCCGTCAAAATCGCAGTACGTCACGCGCACCTGACCGCCGTCGGTCACGTGCAGCAAATGCTGCCAGTTGCTGCTTCCACCTACTTGGATCGCAGCGTCCGCATGGCTCTGCCGCGTGACATGAAACCCACACAGCACGCCGCCGCGCGCAGTCCACCGGAGCTGCGCGCGGCTCGTCGTCATCTGCAGCTCGACGCGCGCGTCCGGCGCCGCCAAGAGCTTGAGCGGCGTCTTCACGTCGAGCACGTCGTCGAGCTGGTACACGCCTGAGCCGAAGAGCACGGTCTCCCCGAATGTCACGCCTGCCAACGCCTGCACAAGGCTCTGCCCGCGCGCCAACAGGTCGTTTACGTTCACCTTCGCAAACAAACTCGGGTGGGTCGCTGCGTGACGCCAGGAGCTGCACACCAGCTCTGCTTGGTGGCGGTCTGGGTGCGGCGAGAGATGTTGCATGACAGACAGCAGCAGGCTCGGCAGCAGACCGGCGAACCCGCCCTGCTGCATGCGTGCGAAGTCCTCGTTGCGCGCGAGAATCGCGGGGCGGTCCCATACTGCTTCGCGGGTGTCGATGTTGAAGTAGAACGGATGGTTCGTCACCGCGCACTTTTTCAGCTGCCACGCGGCACCGGTGAGCAGCCGCCGCCGTCGCTCCGAGTGCATGTGCGCGCGTGCTTTCCTATAAAGCTCGCGGTGCACGTCCTCGATGTCTACATGTGCTGCATTCGTATCATCCTCATCGAGCATTGCTCCGGCGATGAGCTCGCCTTCGGCAATCAGTGCGGCCTCTTCGCGTGCTTTTTCCTCCTCGATCTTGTCGATGTCGATCGCGCCGAGCTGGCTGTCAAAGTAGCTCTCGAGCGCCGCAGCAGTCGGCACGTACGCGTACAGCGGGTCGACGTCCTCGCGGAAGTGGAGCGCGTACCGGTCGACCGGGTTCAGCGACTCCTCGAACCCTTTGAGCGACGACACCGAGTTTTTCCACTCCTGCAGCTTCCGCTCCTCCTCCATCTCGAGCTGCTTCTCGCGCGCCTTCTCCTTCGCACGCTGCTGAGCCTTTGCTGCTGACGCGCCATCATCATCACCTCCATGTGCATTCCGTCGTCGTCGGCTTTTCGGGCGAGCGGATGCAGCGCTGGCGCTAGTGCGGGATCGCCGGCGCTTGCGTCGGTGGATTGTCTCGTCCGCCGGCGCTGTAAGCGAGCCGTCCGAGTCCTCCTCACTCGACTCGATGGCATCGTCGTCGCTGTCTGCCTCGACGGAGTTCTCATCGACCACTTCGTCTGTCGCGACGGATCCATCGATGCTCCCCATCTCCTCGGCTTCATCATCGTCCTCATCCTTCCCGCTCATCGAGCTGTTCACGGACATGGTTGATGGCGTCGACGGCTTCGCAGCCGCCGCGCTGCTCGCGTTCGAGAAGCGCCTGGCTGCCGCCGTTACAGCGTGTTCTTCCTCGAACTCGCGCTGCTCCGACATGAACTCCTCCCTGGCGCCCTGCATCGCCACCACGTCCTCCTCGTCCTCGACTTGCGCCATGGCGCTCTCCAGCGCCTCATACGACATCTTGTCGGCGTCTTCCTCCTCATCGCTCGCACTGGGTAGCACGTCGTCGCCGTCCGCACCAGCCACCAGCTCGCGCAAGTTCGCTCGCGAGAAGAACTCGGTCGTGAACTGGCCCTCCGCCATGACGAGGAAGTCGAGGTGGCGCTTCTGCTGCGCTTTCTTCAGGATGTTCTCCTCTACCGTGTGCTCGCTCACTAAGCGGTAGATGTGCACGTCGCGCGTCTGCCCGATGCGGTGCGCACGGTCCTGCGCCTGCGCGTCCATCGCAGGGTTCCAGTCCGAGTCGTAGAAGATGACCGCGTCAGCGCCCGTGAGGTTGATGCCGAGCCCGCCGCTGCGCGTCGACAGGATGAAGCAGAAAATCTTCTCGTCGCGGTTGAAGCGGTCCATGAGTGCCTGGCGCTTCTCCACCTTCGTGGCGCCGTCCAGGCGGAAGTACGTGTGGCCGTGGAGGTTAAGGAAGACCTCGAGCACGTTGAGCATCGAGCTCATCTGCGTGAAGATGAGACACCGGTGACCGCCGCGCTTGAGCTCGCGCAGGAGCGTGTCGAGTTGTTGCAGCTTGCCACAGTCAAACTGCACCAGGCGCTTGTCCGGGAAGAAGAGTTGCGTGCGCTTGAACGCCTCGTAGTACACGTCCACGCACCGTCGTGCGAGCGGTCGGAGCTGCTCCCTCTCGATCTCCTCGATCCTATGCTTGCGGGAGAGCACGAACTCGTGCCTCTCCACGACGGACGGCGACGCGAACCTGCCGCTACTGTACACCAACTCCAACGGGCGAGCACGCGCTTTCGGAACGTAGCACACGGCGCGCGTGATGATCGGCGTGAGCTCCGCCACCCGCTCGTCGGGATCCCGCACCATCGCGCTCATGGCGGTGCTCAGGTAGAGCCAATCGCGTGCGTGCGCGGACCCCCGTTTCACGTGCACGTCCATGGCATGGGAGATGAACACCGGCAGCGTGCACGCGCGGATGAGGTCGCTCCCGTACACTGGCTCGTCGGTCATCAGCGCCACGTGCAGCCGAGTCGTCTCTGCGACGCGCGCGCGCTTCTCCTGCCAGTACCGGCTTCGTAACTCGGCGAGCTGCACGAGTCGCAAGAGGATATCCTTCTTATTCTGATACCTCTCCCTCGTATCCTCACTGACGTGCGTCTCCGGAGGCAGCGGCGCGTTTACATCGTAGAAGTAGAGCTGTCGCCAGCGATTCGACGTGTACTTCTCGCACCCCGCGAGTTCGAGGTTGGGCAGATTCCGGCTCTGGCGCCAGTACGGCAGATCGCGGCCCTCGTTCGCCAACGCGCTCATGAGGAACCCGCAGCGGCTCGGTACGTGGACCCGGATCGGCGGCAGGTCGAACGGCGACGCGATCGGCCGCGGCTCGAAAAGGTCCGGGTGGTTGCACACCTTGCGGAGCTGCATGAGCACGTTCATCATGCTCATAAAGTTGGCGCCGCCCTTTCCGCGACCGCTGCCGAACATCGCGCGACGCGTGCTGCTCCGCGAGATGAAGTCCTCATAGAGAAAACGCTGGCGCTTCGAGAGCTTGCATGTCACGATGTGCTCGAACTTGCCAGGCATCTGCTTGGCCACGTCCTTCTTGAGCCGCCGCAGCACGAACGGGCGGATGATGCCGTGCAGCTGCGCGACGAGCTGGCTGCTGACGTCCTGCTCGCCCTCGACCATGGCCGCGAGCGGGGTCTGGAACCAGTGCGTGAACTCGCGTCGCGACGCGAACACGTGCGGCATGAGGAAGTGCATGAGTGACCAGAGCTCGAGGACGTTGTTCTGGAGCGGTGTGCCCGTGAGCAGCAGGCGGCGCTGCGAGTTGAATGTGAGCAGCGTCTGCCAGCGCAGACTCTTCCAGTTCTTAATGTTGTGCGCCTCGTCGAGGATCAGGTAGTACCACTTCTTGCGCTTGAAGCAGTGCGCGTCCTGCACGACGAGCTGGTAGCTTGTGATGCAGACCTGGAACGCGTTCGGCTTGGACCAGCCCTGCCGAAGCTCCTTCCGGCGCTTCGCCGACCCAAAGTACGTCAGCACCTTGAACGCTGGACACCAGCGCTTGAACTCCATCTCCCAGTTCACGAGGCAGCTCGTGGGGACGACGATCAGATGCGGCCCCCAGAGCCCGCGTCGGCACGCCAGGTGCGCGAGTAGCGTGATCGTCTGGATCGTCTTGCCAAGCCCCATCTCGTCCGCGAGGATCCCGTTGATACGCTTCTCGCACATACTCACGAGCCAGTTCACGCCGGCCTCTTGGTACTCGCGCAACGAGAGGCGCGATGTCAGCAGGTACGGACGCTTGAAGCCCGTTCTAGGAACAGAGCGGGACAGCGACGTCACTCGTTGCCGTTCGTCAGCTGCTACTACGTCCGAAGCTTCTCGGGGATCGCCATCAGCTGCAGCAGTATGAGGCGTATCTGTGTGATCGTCGCCGGCTGCGTCGCTGGCCTTGTGTTCTTCTTCCTCCACCTCACTTATTGCATTACTGCCATCGTCATCAGCATCGTCATCGTCGCCGCCACTGTCGCTAGCGTCGCCATCACGCGCTCGCGAGTATCGCGCGAGCAGCTGCTCCACAGACATCTCCCCTTCCTCCTGCAGTAAGCTGAGCTCTTCCTCGACATCCTGTCTTGACAGACCCTGTGTGCGCTCTGCCTCAGCGATCGTCGACTCGTCGTCCGGCTCCTCGTCGCCAACCTCGAAGTCCTCATCGGTGTCGCCATCCTTACTGTCTGCTTCCGCATCTGGAGTGGGTGCTGACGCACACTTCTCCTCGCTATCGGAATGATCACTCGCATTGGAGGCGCCGCCTAAGTACCGCGCGCGGAGCTCATCGAGCGACAGCTCGCTCTCCTCCTGCAGCAGCTTCATCTCTTCGTCGACCTCGTCGCGCGTGAAGGCGATGGCCTCCGCCGCGGCGATCGTGCGCTCGTCGTCACCTTCTTCGTCGGTCGGCGGCTCAAAGTCGCCGTCGTCGTTGTCGTCGTCGTCATTATCAGCTGCAGCAGTGATGGCCGCCGCATCTTCTTCTTCTTCTTCCTGCTCGCTTTCGCTGTGTCTGTCATCTGCCAGTGCAGCCGCATAGCGTCTTCGCAGCTCATCGATCGGCAGATCGCCCTCTTCCGCCAGCAGCGCCACTTCTTCCGCCACCTCGTCCTGGGTCGTCCGCTGCTCGTCCGCCGCGATCGTCGTCTCATCGTCCAGCTCGTCGTCCGACGGCATCGCATAGTCCGAGTCATCAGCGACTCCTTCCTCTTCCCCTTCGCCGTCCTGAGGCGTTGGCGAATGCGGCATGGCCTCTTGTATCGTGCGATCATTATCACCGGCGTCCTGTATCCTTCTTCCCTCATTGCTATGTGCAGCGTCGTCGCTCTGCTCCAGTTCTTCTCGAATATCTGCGTCTCGTGCTTCTTGGAAGGTGGTCGCGAGCGCCGCCGCGTACTTCTCCGTCTGTGCCACGAGCTGCTGGAGGTGGCGGTCCATCGCAGCCTTGCGCAACTCATCCGCCTGTAGTTTGACTTTGAAGCTGATGACCTTGTCGATCTTGCCCCAGAACTTCTTCACGTCGCGCCCGATGCGCGCGGCCAGCCGCCGCCGCGCCTCCTCTTCCATCTGCTCCCGCCATCCGTCAGTATCTTGCTCTCTTATCTATACACACACTTCCGCGCGCTCTCTCTCTCTCGCTATCATACATACCTTCTGCTGCCGCGCGACGCGTGTCGCCTGCTTGCTGTGGAAGCTCGCGAGCGAGCCTGCAAGCACGCGCGCCGACTTGAGACGCCACTTGCGCTCCTGCGCAAAGTCCGCCGCCATCCACTCCATCTCCTGCAGCAGGAAGTCACGGTGCGCGCGCTGAAGCCGCGCGCCGCTGGCGTCCACGCCGGGCTCGGCGAGTTTCGGCAGCGTGCGGCCGAGCGTGCGTGCAAACAGCTGCTGCTCGAGCTCCTTCTTGCGCGTCTGCGTGTCGTTCGTCGCCGATTCCGCGGCGATTCGCGCCGCGTCTTCGGATGCTGGTGCGGATTCGGGTGCCGCGTCGTCGGCGGCCGGTGGCTGCGGCGCAGGGCGGCGCCGGCGCGCCTGCTGCAGGCGCGCGTTCGCCATCGTCGGTCCTCGGCGAGTGGGTGGCAGCTACTCGAACGAGCGGCGCGTCGCGACCATGAAATTCAGAAATGAATTGGGCCAAAAGGGGGAGGATTTATCCAAATGACGAATCGATAGTGAAGAAAACGAAGGAAGAGTGCTGTGTGCCGACATCTGCATTTTATCGATCGCTCAAATGATGTGGTAGTCAACTGGAAGATGGCGTGGCGCACACGATTTACTTCCTAAACGCTAGGATCTTGACCATTCGAGGGTCTTGCTGCTGGGGCGGCTTGGCGATCCAAGGCTTTGGGACGTGGAAGCGCGAGGTAGAGATGATGCTGCAGACTCTGCCTGGCGTCGAGTACGTCGGCTTGGTCGTGGCGAATGCGACACGTGCAAAAGTAGGCGCGCACCTCCTCTCAGCTCGGAGTCGCACGAAGGTTCGATGCCATGTAGCAGCGGATTCGGCAGCCGATCAAACAGCAGTGGCAGTGGGTACAGAAGCGGGGGCACCAAGCACCCCAAGCGCGAGCTTTGCGTGGGCTTCCCAGAGACTGGTGTCTCGCCGCAGTCTGCGCTGATCGCGGCCCCAAAGTTCTCTTTCTGCAGGAGGAGCTCAAGTCGAGCTTTGCTGACTTGTATCAGTTCCTTCAGTCCACCAACCGCAGCGTCGATCGATGACATCACGCGTCCACTTCATCCTACTGAGCGCTTGTTCATCGTGCATCATCTTGGTGAATAGAAGGTGGTCCCCTGTTGTGCTTGCGATCGCGTGCGCGCACGCTGTGCTGAGGCGGATATCCAGACAGCTCGACTCAAGGTGAGTGCACTGATTTGCCGCTGCGTCCATTGTGCACTGTGGGCGCTCGGATGGGAAGAGCTGGTGTCAGAACACCAGCGTAGGACGAACACGATGTGTCCTGGTAAGCAGAATGTGTCAGCGTCCTTGAAGTGCTTACTCGGATGGGGAGAGCTCACATCCAGGGCTACTTTCACTGCTCGAGGAGAAACTCCAGCTGCTGCTCTTCCAGCTCTACACGCGGGGCATCTTCAGGTAGGCAAGTGCACCAACTTCAGCTGGTGGGTGATGGATAGTCGCGAAGGAGGCGGCGCTTGTATGTCTGTGAGCGTCACGCAGCGAATGATACGAGATCCTCGCACGCTGCTCGAGCGACACAATCCGCTGTCGACCACAACCAGCACTACCAGGTGCCAGTGGTGCGAGTTTGTCTGCCATGTCCTGAGATCTCTCAAGGTCGTTCGTGCTGGCGTGACTGCCGCCGGGAAAGCCCAGTCCGTGCCTGACCGTGTCCGACCTGATCTGTGGTCGCATCTGACTTGTCAGGGAAAATCGCCAAGGTGCTGCCTTATCGGAATTGAGACTTTCGCGCACGTAAGGTATCGGCACTGAAGGAAGATAGCGAAGGTTTCGTTCGTTCCTTTCTTGCGAGAGCTGTGACGACGACGAAGCCACCCCACTTCGCCTTTCGCCGATGTGACCACTCTCCGAGTGAGGTTGTTTGTTGAAAGGCTGATGTTGACACCACCTTCGATCCCGCCTTCTTGGGAAACGTACCACACTCCGTGTCAGCGATCATGCCGCCGTTTGAATGTGGCGGATTGCGAAGGTGCGGCCAGCCCTCCGCTGCAAAGCCTTCCCTCGCATCTTCTGGCAGCTTTCGACTGCCTCACTCTAGCAGTACCCCTCCCCCCACCCACGTGCTCCTTTCATTCCCAAACTCGCCGTCTTGGAGCCCCGACCCAGTCTGCATCCTCGATCTCCATGCACCAAGAATCCATGTTACGAGAGCTACCAGGGGACGGAGCGCAGACTCTCGGTCTTCCTGCTGCTGCTTGCTCCCCGACAACCACCGTCGTCACAGATTCCGAGGTTGACAGCGAGAGCGGAGGTTGTGCCTCGCCAGCAGAGACGCGAACGTTCGAGTGCCCCGAGCCCGAGTGTGGGCGCCGATTTAACCGCAAGTTCACGCTTCAGGAGCACCTCAAGACACACACAGGCGAGAAGCCCTACTGCTGCCGCGTGCCGACCTGCGGCAAGCGCTTTAGCACCTCGGGCAACCTCTCGCGCCACCACCGCCTCCATGTGACGAAGAGTTTCCGATGTCCCAGCCCCAACTGCTCGCGAGTGTTTGCCAGGCAGGATAAGCTCCTGCAACACGTGAGAGTGCACATGGACGGCGACGGATACATGTGCAGTTTTCCAGGCTGCGGCAAGACGTTCAGCACCGCGGGGAACTGCAGCCGGCACCGACGCACGCAGCATCCAACCGATCCGATTGCCGACGAGAATCCCTCCCAGATACACACCCATCGACTCGAAGCGCACTTGTCCATAGCCTTCGACCAGAACTCGAGCGAGTGCTGGCTGCCTCCTCGCGTGCAAGGCTCTCTCACGCATCCGTTCGCAGCTATACCATCAGATCCCATCGCTGGCATCTCGGACTCGGAAATTGCAGAGCTCCTCGAGTGTCTTTTCGATGACGACACAGACGACGACGATGCGGAAGTTTCACTCGGCTACACGATCGCTTCGCTACGACAGTGCATGAACTCATCCATCGAAACAGAGATGGATGAGGCGCCCGCGTATGCGTCGGAGTACACGGCGTGTCTGTGAGTCCACGAGTCTGCTGCCAGTGTCGGCAATTGTGTCAATGCACCCTCACCGTATCGTAAGCAAGTCAGTCGTGATCACTAGCTGCACCGTCGTGACAGCTGTCCAGGTCTGCACTTTCAGCTTGATGCCCGTCGATGATACGTCTGCACCGCTATTGCTCGCTCTTGAAGACACCTGGGAGTCGCATGGAGCTGCTCGTCCTAGAGCAGAAGAGGCTCGCCTTGACATCAACCACCTGCTGCAACTGCTGTCGTTGCTGCTCGGGTCCCCATCAACAACCAACGGTAGCTCATCGTTAAGCCGAGCAAGTTCGACAGTAACCCTGGACGGTCACCAAGGATATGCCCCTCCCATCGCAAGCGAACGCGGACTTCTTCTACGTGACTCTTGGAGCGAGCTATCAGACACAGTGCAAGTAGTACCAGTCTGCAACGCGAACTTCTCGACCTCACAATGACTTGCTCACAGCCGCAAGTGCACTCGATCCGCAGTGGCATTACTTTTTTGCCAGCGCCCTCCATCGATCCAGCGTTGAAAGACTTCGGATTGCGCGAGCTCGATCTTCAGTGTCAATGCAGTCGTGCTGTACAAACTAAGAGAGAACCGCTCGGTTCTCTTGCTACCAGTCACGACCTCGCTGTATGTGGCTGGACACACGAGTATCGTCCCCAAGAGTCAGCGTGGACGCCGGTGCGGCGCTTAGCACACGTCGCAGCCCTTTCGGTGGAAGGAAGAAACAAAAGCGAAGCTTAGCGTAGAGCGGTTCGACAGCTCAACGACTGAGCGATAGATTTGGCAGGATCCAGTCTCGCTATCTGTCTGATGTAGTCTCCAGTGCGAGCGAGTGCGGCAATAGGTATGGGTGGGGGAGGAGAGGCATGATGTTCCTCCCTTCCAGTAGCGTACGAAGCAGCAAGAAGGAAGTCCTCTGCCGCCTTTTGCGAGGGGCGCATCGCGACGCTTTCGCCATCACACAGCCAACCAGTGCTACTGCTCGAAGCTTGCGCTACGCCATGACGCCCGCTGCGCGAGACTCCGGTTCTCTCCAGCCACAATGGGCCGGCCCGAGCATACAACCGCTAAACAGCAGACCAGCGACCCCAGTCGGCAGTCTCACCGTCTCAAAGCGCTGGCTTGCGCGACGCAAACACAGCGCAACGAAATCGTTCGACAAACGAAGCATCAACTCCCTTTCTCCAAACTGCTCAGTACACTCACCAACGCGCCACCAGTTCACTAGGACGTGTCCTGGCGCTTATGAGAACAACATCATCGAGAACGAACGTCCGGAGTTCGGAGGTGTTTTTAGAAGGAAGGAAGAGCGTTCGCCGTGGCGCCGCCATTGCGACTTTTGGTAGCAAGAGAGGAGGAGCAGCAGACCGCAGACCACAGGCCGCAGCACGCAGCACGCAGCACGCACTCACGGTTAAGCGATCGATCGAGAGAAGCGAGCGCGCGAAGTGAGCGCAAGAGAGAAAACGAGAGAGAGAGAGAGAAACAGGGAACGAGCAGCGAGCGGCGATGAAGGACACGCCAAGCAGCAGCGCTGGGAAGAACAGCGTAACAAGGAGCAGCAACCATGCGCCAGCGGTGGGCATCCAACTGCTCTCGCCGACGTCGCTCCACGTCGCGCGCCAGTACGCGACGCCTGCGAAAGGCTTCGTCAGCCGCGTGACAACCGCGAAAGGTGCCGACTTCGACTTCAACAGCTTCACGCTCGAGTCCGTGCGCTCGACGCTGGCGACGTCCCAGCACGACCCATCCAGCAACTGCAGCAGCGGGAGCGGCAGGAGCAGCAGCAGCAGCGCCGTCACCTCCAACAGCAGCAACACCACCACCAATACCAGTAAGGTGGCCCAGCGGAAGGCCTCAATCGCGTCGTCTAGCGATGGCGTCTCGTGCCTGTCGAGTCAGGCAGAGAAGTTTGCGGACGCACAGGATGCGCTCGACGGCGCGAGCTCATTTCACACGATGCGCAGCACCGAGGACTTCGACGCGCTCGAGCACCGGCGGACACGCCACCCGTCATCGTCGTCCATCACCGCCGCGTCTTCCAGCGTTATGACGAGCAGCAGCAGTTTCAGCAAGCAGCAGAGTGTGAGCAGCAGCTCGCTGGCGGCGACGTCGATGTCCGAGCGAGGAGGCGTCGCGGCGCCCCGCAAGAAGACATCGGTGGTCATGGCTGGGTGGCTGCAAAAGCGCAAGGGGCTCGTGCTCAAGCGCTGGAAGGCGTACTACTGCTTGTTGCGCGATGACGACCAGCTCTGCCTATACACGAGCGAAGACACGATCAACGGGCGCATAGCGCAGCGCTTCCAGGTGCTGCGCGTGCTGCTCACGGATAGGAGCGACGCGTTCCACATCATCGGCGTGAGCGGCGACGGGACGCCACACAAGGACGAGTTCCGCGCGCTGCACTCGGTCGACTGGGGCAGCTGGTTCCACGCGCTCCGGGGCTACCTGGACGCGGTGTCGTTGCAGGGTGTGATGCACCGCAAGCCGGAACTCTCGGAGCTCTCACTGGTGTCCTCGTCAGGGCGCGACTCGACGGACGCCGGCTTTGGCTACGAGAAGACCGGGCGGCCGGGCACCGCTGTTGGTACCATGCTCGGAGGCAAGATCAGTAGCAGCAGCAGCAGCAACAACAACAACAACCATTCTCTCAGTAGTAGCAGCGACAATCAGCGCAAAAGCTTCGTCAAGTCCACGGGCTCGGCGCGCGCGTCGTTCGACCTCTCGTCAATCGAGGAGCAGCTCGCGGCGCGCTCGACGATCTCGACACTCGCAGCGCTCTCGGCATACTCGAGCGGCCCGTACTGGACGAATCAGCTCAGCGGCGCGGACGACGCCAAGACCGAAGTCTCGACCGGCTCGGACTGCCCGATCATCGGGGCGCACGAGCCGCAAGTCCCGATGCTTGAGCGCGAGCAGCATCGCGCGTCCGGGTCCACAGTATCGCGGGACTCGGACGCCGTCCAGCCGTCGCCGGGGTTCTCCTGGTGAGTTGGCACTCCACTCGCAGGTGATGCTACTCACTGTCGCGCATCGCGGCCCATTTTGTCTCTCAATCAAGCCGAACACGTATGAACCCTTCCTTCCCATATCCACACGCAACGAAAGAATGCAACAGGTAGATAGGTCGACGCCAATGGCGGATGCACATGAAGATTGTTATGTTACTCGCTCTGAGCTGCTGGGTCGCGAGACGAGACCACGCGCGACGCGCATCTAGTATGGCGAGCCAAAGCGACTCGCTTAGTTGGCGGCCTCGAAGTACTCGAGCGAGCCCTTGACGTCAGCCTTCATGGTCGCCTTGCCCTTCTTCCAGCCGGCCGGGCACACCTCGCCGTGCTCGTCCGTGTACTGGAACGCCTCGACGAGGCGCAGCATCTCGTCCACGTTGCGGCCCACCGGCAGGTCGTTCACAGTGCTCTGGCGAAGGATGCCGTTGCCGTCAATGATGAAGGCGCCGCGGAACGACGCGCCGGCCTCGTCGCCGTCCTCCACGAGCACGTCGTAGGCACGCGCGATGTCCTTGTTGTAGTCGGCGAGCAGCGGAATGTTCATCTCGCCGAGGCCGCCGCGCTTGCGGGGCGTGTTGATCCACGCGAGGTGCGAGAACTTGGAGTCGGTCGAGCAGCCGATGACCTCGCAGCCGAGCTTGCGGAACTCCTCAGCCTTGTCGCTGAACGCGATGATCTCGGTCGGGCACACGAACGTGAAGTCGAGCGGGTAGAAGAAGAGCACGACGTACTTGCCCTTGTAGTCGGACAGCGAGACCTTCTTGAACTCGCCGTTGACGACGGCGTCGGCCGTGAAGTCGGGGGCGGGGCGGCGGATCTTCGGGGACATTGCTGCTGGAGACGGAGTTTGAGGCGCGCGGGGAGCTCTTGAGCCAAAGACGGCGGATTCGCGAATGACAAGAGCACAACGCCCTTCGACTGGGAACAAACAGGGGAGAAGATCGGGTTGGGGCGGACAACGAAGGGTGGCATCCATCGACTCGGACTCCAAGAGCCGGGACCATGACGCGTGTCACTTACACTAGCTATACGAGTTTTGAATGGAAGATGTCGAATTGGAGAGATTGCTCGCTTGATTGGATGGCGGCCACGCCACGCGGTGCGAGCGAGCTCCCAACGATGTCCGACCACCTGCCGACGACGCACTTGCTCACCTGCGAGCTGGAGCGCGTGGCTCGCCTTGTGGTCGAACAGCGCTGGTCGTGCACCCGTCGCCAACCAATCGACACGAGACGCATGAGAATCGAGAAGATAAGCATCCTTCGAATCTGAAGTTTGGTCCTTGAGACTGAAGTTGGCGGTGGAGATGTCCATCCCCCCTCCTCCCCCCCTCCACTCTCGTCTTCGTCGACGGTAGAGATCGACCGATCAATCGAAGCTCCATGCTCGACTCCAGCGCGTGATGTAGGACATGAGCGGTGACATGAGAGCAAGACCGACGGCGGACATGAGGACACGCGGCCAGATGAACATAATCGACGAGATACTTGGACGCAGGATGGTGTATGTCCCAAGTGGCAAGTCATCGGGTTGGACAGTGCAGGCAGCAGAAGAGCAGGTGCCTAGCAGTTCGGGAGCGGAGAACAAGGCCGCATGCTTACTCGGAGAGGAGAACGAGTGACGAGCGAGAAGCATGGGGCATCAAAAGTCGGGAATTCGGGCTCTTGACACCAGTTCCAGCGGCATCCAAAACATCAACAAGACAAGGAAAACCAAGCGCGTTCCTCTTTCCAGGACCCCCACTCGACGGGACTCAGGACACCCCCGAGCGTCTCTCTCTCTCTCTCAGGACGACTTCAGTCATAACGACTCCGACGATCTCTTCCTAATGGTCCGAAGACTCCAGATTCCCAGTCTCATCGAAACTAATTCGCATGACACCGCGTTCTTCGATCTTCTCCGACGAGCTGCTGACGGTTATTCACGAGGACCCAGAAGAACCCGAGAGAAGACAACAACGACGAGATGGAGACAGGAGATTTCAGGAGCTTCGGACGAAGTAAGGTGGTGGCATCCGCGGAGGGCAGTAACACCGGCCGCAGCAGCATCAACAGCAACACCTACACCTGTGAAGCAACTGGCTGGTGGCAAAATGCTCGTCTGCTCCGTGACAAGACCGCCTTCAGCTCCAAACTCTGAGTCCGCACGACCTGCGTCTTCAAGTGAGTGGCAGGCACTCCTACAAAGATCGATGACTTTGCGGAGTGGCGAAGCCGACGACGAAGAGAGATCCACACATCAGACAGAGAAAACTGAACGCTCTTTCGACACTGCTCGCCAATGCGACCATCGCCGTTGTCAGCGCCAGATCGAACTCAAACACCGATCGAACCGATCTGCGCTCGACGAGATCTCGGACTCGGATCTCGCGGAGCTGCTCGAGTGCCTCTTTGACGGCGACACAAGCGAGGACGATGAGATGATGCCACTCGCCTGTCCGGACGCTGCATCGATCCAGCAGCCTGCGAGTCTGTCGGAGGTGTACGAGCCGCTCGAGTTCATGTTCGCGCCCGCGTCTCTCGCTTTGCGTCTGTAAGATCTTATCGCGAACTCTCGTTCGTCGTATCGACCTCCAATCAAGTTGTGAATGCTATAGACCAACCACTTTGCTTCCTGTTTCCTGTCGTGGTCGTCCAGTTTGCTGTTATGATGCTCGATCAATGAGCAGATACGAATGATAGGAGGGAGGCAGGTAGTACCCGAGCGAGTGGCTGCATCGCAGAAGCACTGTATCGGTCGGCCAGTCAGCAAATTCACGGAGCTCGCTCTGGAATGTGCTGTGGTATCACCGGATGTCGCTGAATGCAATCGAACGAGGAAGGAAGGAAGAGGAAGTACGATGAAGAAGTTCGAGTTTGAGATCGTTTTCTGCTTGACCGCACATATGCAGAGAGGTTCAAACGAGCAGTGCTTTCATGCATCAACACGTGCATATGTTTGTGTTTTGGGTTCGATACGCCGCACGCCTTGGTCTGTGTGCTTGTCTGTCTCGCTCGCTACACGCGCACTCGTTCGTCCATCCATCGGACACGCTTCCGCTCACGAAACTCGCTCACGACGCTCAGATGAATTGCTCGCGCAGATTGTAGACGATCGGCTCGGCGCGCGGCACGACCGTGGGCACGAACGACACAATCGCGTCCACCTTGGCGCGGATCTCCGGCGTGATCTTGTCGACGAACGCCAGCGCCTTGAGGTTCTCGTCGAGCTGCGTGACGCTCGTGGCGCCGAGGATGACGGTCGAGACGTTCTTGTTGGCAGCGGCCCAGGCGATGGAGAACTGCGCCATAGTAGCGCCGACCTCTTTCGCGACGTCCGCGAGCTTGGCCGCCTGCGCGACCTTGCCCTCAAAGTCGGGCGTCCATTCCTTCGCCAGACCGCGCGAGAAGCGCGAGTTCTCCGGCACGCCGTTCGAGTACTTCCCCGAGAGGATACCGGACGCGAGTGGGGACCACGTCGTGAGCCCGTACTTGTACTTGGCGTACAGGTTCACGAAGTCAAAGTCCACGCGCGAGCGCTCGAAGATGTTGTACTGCGCCTGGTCGAACACGGGCCGCGCGAGTCCGAGGCGGTCTGCAATCTCGCATGCCTCGATGATGTCGTGCGAGTTCCACTCGCTTGTACCCCAGTAGAACGCCCAGCCCTGGTCGATCACGTAGTTCATTGCGCGTACGGTCTCCTCGATCGGCGTGTACGGGTCGGGTCGGTGGCAGAAGATGAGGTCGACGTAGTCAAGTCCGAAGCGCTTGAGCGACGCCTTCGTGCCCTCGATGACATGCTTACGGCTGAGTCCGATATCGTTCGGGCCGTTGTTCTGCGACCCGATCCCCTTGGTGCCCCAGAAGATCTTGGTGCTCACGACGAGATCCTCGCGCGTCCACACGCCATTGTCGATGCCGCGCTGGATGATCTGGCCCATGAGCACCTCGGACTTGCCGTCACCGTAGATCTCGGCGTTGTCGAAGAAGTTGATCCCGTGCTGGAACGCGTGCGTCATGATGGCGTACGCCGTGTCGAAGTCCGGGAGCGGCTGTCCGAAGCCCATCCAACTACCGAACGAGAGCGTGGAGACGAGCAGTCCAGAGTTGCCGAGGTAGCGGTACTTCATGGCGTTCGTCGTCGTCGCGGAGGCGGCCATCGTGCGAGAGACGTCGGGTGAGGGTGGGGAGGTGGTTGGCTGGTTAGTTAGCTGGTTGATCGCTCGGATGCGAATTGGATTGTGAGTCGGCTGGTTTCGTTTGGAGGTTGGCTTGCGCCCGCCCATTCACCAGGAGCTCCTCGGAGCTCTTCATCAGAAGAGGAGGGTGTCGAGCAACGGCGACTTGTGGGAGGTGCTCGTGCGGCGTCGTAGCATCATCTGTTACAAAAGCACACTCGCTCGCCCGAGGCCCGAGCTTTGCTGTGAGCGGCAGTGACGCCACCTTCTCTTGAGTGCAGGGTGCTGCTGACGGTGAGGATGCTGTTGACGGCGAGGTCGCCTGCCTGAGAGCAGGAGCCGATCGCTCTGGAGCGCGTGCACATGAGAGAGGGATAGAGATCTTGTAAGTTAGCTAAACAATAAGCACGATGATGATTTGATGAGTGATTGTTTATGATGTTGTAGCTCTGGAGGTCAGCGAGTGTGCGTACTTTCGTCATGCTCATCGTTGTAGCAAGCGCAGACTACCTTCGGCTTGAACTTGCAATGCAATCAGTGACGACTAGTACAGTACGAGCCAAAAGTAGGGACAAGGTAAGATAATCAGAAAAATTTCGATTTGCTTAGAAATGCGTTTGCGAGTGCGATTTCTTCCGATAAGAGTGCACTCTACATGGCGACATAACTTGAGCTTGAAACCAACGAGTGGTCGCTTAAGACGACCACTTGATATGTATGTCAGCATAATGAGATACGACAAAAGGATAGGGATATCTACGA
>JAASFW010000455.1:0-18189 GCA_023334005.1 Globisporangium orthogonon
GCTCCCCAAATCCTCCCGGGGAGCAGCCCGGTCGGTACTGCTCTTGCTTTGGTGATTGCAGACTAGCAATCGAGCTCGTGCTGAAGACCTCAGCGTCATACTCTTGGAAGGCTTCGTGGAGCACGATGGACGCGCTGATGCTGCTCGCGGGCATCGCAAGGCTAATCGGCAGCGGGGTTTCATAATCTGGAGACCGGCAGATCTGGAACTGGCTGGAAGGCACTACGGCGGAGCATGCGCTTAGAGCGTCGCTAATATCTGATTGACCTCGTTGCCGGCGGCGTAAACGACTACTCCTACCATCGCCAGAATTCGCCAGGAAAGCCATCAATGTAGCGTCGGAACGTTGACGATTGCGGGGATACCCCTTGATCAGCTTCTTGAGTGCCACCGGGAACGACATTCTCTCTGTTGGAGCCGTGAGATCGAACATTCGGAACGGAGGGAGTGGGAGGAATCGCTGATTCATGGCGTACTGGCACTCGCACACCTGCGCTCGGTGTGATAGCAGCCGGTTGTTGTACTGCGATCGTCCTGAATCTCCATCGCCGTTCGCCGGCGATCGCAAACTCTTCTTCTCTGACATCTGACGACAAACAGCGCCACCACTACCACGCATAGAGGATCCGCTTCGACACTGGCAATCGAAGTCCAGGAATGTGATGTTCATCCAATGCGGAATGCTGAACGTGCGCCGACCGTGAACCTCGCGCCACTCCTGCTGCAATGCGTCGCGTGAGTCGATGTTGTTTGACATGCTATCTGCACTCGAGTTATCTTCGCTCTCCCATCCGTTCTGTTCAAACTCGCGAATCTCCTTCTCTAGTCCATGCAGTTCATACTCTTCAAGCGCGCTAAGACTGTCGGGACTCCCAGGAAAAGCCGAACTTGGACGTTGCCTTGACGGAATGTCGAGCGGCGACTCGCACCCGTAGACATCAGTAGCACACGCCGCTGCTTTAGCAATCGTCGAACGAGGACTTGACAGATACTCGTTGCCAGCTTTCGTTTTGCATATGAAGAGCGGCACGACGTGCATCGGAGGAGTAGTGAGTGATATCATGTCCATACCGACGCCGTTGTCCATCATACGTTGCTTGGTGATCTGCGCCAGTCGCTCGTCGACATTGAAGACACTGCAACCGGCGGTGATCATGACGATGCTTTGTCCTGTGCGGTTGAGATCGCGGTCCATGTAGTGTTTGTCGACGATGTTGAGCGTGACGTTGATTGCTTCAAGGATGTTGCCGTCCATCGCGCGTGCAGGAGCTCCGAATGGCAACGTCTTCCACTTGACAAAACTTGTGGCGCTCGAACTCCCTTCGACGCACGGATCCTGCATCGAGTGATGATTGTGAAGGTTTGTCTGGAGAACGTCAGGAGAATCTTCACATTGATTCGCCTCTTGTGGGCACTCGCACACCGTGTACTCCGCCGGGATAAACTCCTCCGGCGAGCGCCAGCGATGGCTCTCGTGGTAGCTCGAGAACTCTCGTTTGAGGACGCCCAGCAAGTGATCCCAGTCTGGTCCAGTGTAGTTCGTCACGAGCACTTTGTAAAAGTCCTCGTAGTATCGACCAGTGAGCGGATCGACGTGAATCGATGGACCGCATCCGCTGAGCATCTTTGTTCCTGTACCTGGATCAACCGACTGCTGTGTCGGCTCGGAAAACGGAGGCTTGAGTGGATCATAGTCTTCAGGGAACTGACTCCGGTCGTAGAAGCTTCGCGAGAATGCGATGATCGTGACTGAGTGGCTCACGGAGCTCTCATTCCACTTGGCGATCATCACTCGTAGCAGACGATTGACGAGCTTCTCGTAGTATAGCTCTCCGTCCGGCGCGAATTCCCACATCTCGGCGCTCATCTGTACGAGCCAGAAGAGTCGACTTGAGCGCGAGCGCACAATCATCTTTGTATCGGCGCCAATCACGCCGCAATAGAGCTCCCGGTTGCTCGCGAGTAGCCCTTCGACCTGTGAGCGCACGCCCAGACAAGCTACGTTCTTGCCCACGTACACACACTTGCCTACCATCGCAACCTTGAAGCGCCAAATATCGGCGCGCGACAGGAACTGGTCCTTGAACGTGAGCTCGAGGAAGTCCACTGTGATGTCGCGCGGCTCGATTCGTTGTACGGTCACAGGCAGGAACGGTTCGAGTCCGAACTGTGCCGCGATGTCCTTGAGCACGCTCACCTGCGAGTGTGTCGGAGCCGCCAGCGTTAGTGTTCTTTGTGGTCGTTTGTCAGCACAGTTGACGACGTAGAGCAGAGCAGACCTGGAGCTTCCCTCGCACAGGTGTGAGCGACGTCAGCTGCAGCACGAGTCGCGGATGGTCGCGCTCGGGCTGTGAGATCTCGACCAGGTCGTTTACCTTGAGCAGCGGGAAGCACTCCGGGTTGATCACCAGCTCCTCGCCGGCGCCAAACTCGGGACCATGCACCATGAGCGAGAACATCGCACGCGTGCTGCCAAGGCGCTTGCGCACCACACGCGGCATCTTCTAGTTGATCGAGCCACCTCCGTGGGAAGGGAACAGACGATATGAGCCGCCGAGCGCGCACGATAGAGATTAAAAGAGGGAGGGAGAGAGAGAGAGAGAGAGAGAAGCAGTCGCGGCGTCGTCGTGTCCGTCGTGACGCTTGGAAAGATTTTGTGCTTTCTGCGAAAGGTGCTTCTTGCGATTTTGCTGCCACGCGTGACTTGCTAAGCTCAGTCGACATGCATGTTTGGTATTCAGCTAGGCTTTGCTCTCACTGCTGCTGCTACTAAACATGCGCGCGACGGTCTCGTACGTCGAGTTGTACTTGGGTCCGCTCCAGTAGATCCGGTTGCAGCTTTTGCAGAGCCAGTAGTCGGTCACGTATGCGAGCACCTTCTTCGGCACGTCGAACTCCTCTTTCGTGCGCGACCGCGCGTACTCAACGTCAACGCGCACGAGCTCCTTCGCATTACAGTGCGCGCAGCGCGACATCATCTCGTCCTCCTTGAGCTGTAGCGCAAAGTGTGCCTTGATCTCCTGGAACTGCTGAAACGGGTCGTCGTGCGCCACCACGAAGCACGCGCCGGCGTCGCGCCGACTCGCAAGCTTTTTGTCACGCGTCAGCACGACGCGGTGCTCCTTCGCAGCGAGCGCCAGCAACGCGCCCTTCAAGTCACTCTTCGGAGGCAGTTTACTCGGGTCCCAGATCACCACGTCGATGCCAGTCGTGCGCATCCACTTCCCGACCCGCACGACCATCGTGTCAGCTACAAACTTCATCTCCACGTCGTCCGACGAACGACTCGACGCTGCTGCTGCAGCTGCAGGAGCAGCGTGAACTGTAATAGGAGCGGCACTGATTGCATCCGGAGGGTTCAACCGCGCCTTCTTCAGCGCCGATTCCATCGGTAGCGTAACACCAGTGCCGCGCTGGATGTCGCCGATCGCCGCGACTTCGATGAGCGCGAAGAACGCCTTCGACGAAACCCAGAGCAGCACTTCGTGCGACGCCGCGCCGCCGATCAAGTACTCGAACTGTTCAAGTGACCTGTCGACAAAGATCTTTGGTCGCCCCTCGCACTCGATCTTATCACATCCGTCGCCCCCATGGACCTTGATGAGCCGATGTCCGAACGGAGAAACCGTGCCAGGCGCGAACCCGAACACCTGCTGGCACTCAAGCGACGTCGCGAGCTTGATCTTGCGCCGCCCCACGCCGGCGAGCTGTGCGATCTGCGCGACATCCAGCTTGCAAGTGGCATCGATGATTGCCACGTGCGGGTCCTCTTGCTCAGAAACACGAATGTTGTTAGTCAAACCATCAACTTGGAGATAACAACAACGACCATAGCGACCCACGACCATACATACCATTCACGAAGAAGCAGATCGTGTTGATCGCGACGAAGCTGCGCGCTCCGATTCCTGCACTTGATGATCCGCCAGTACCACTGGTGCCAGTGAGCAGATCCTGAATGCTCTGCGACGGCAGGAACTTGATCTCCAGGTCCATTTCAGTAGCGGCGCCAGCAGCAGCTTCTTCTCCGTCCCACCCACGCTTCGACACGAACGCATCCCGACGCTCCGCCCAGAACCGCGCGACGTCCTCGGGGCTCAGCAGGGGGATGCTCGACGCTTCGGCGCTCCCATCCAGCGTGCCATTCCGTTTGCTCTCTTGGCGGCGCCGCCACTGCTCCTGGTACCGACGCCGCATCTGAACGGCGTCCGACGCTGCCTCCGCATCGAGTGGAGACGCATGAGCGATCTGTCCGATGAACGAGCGAGTGTCCTGCCAGGTCGGGAGCGAAGAAGGAAGCGGTAGAGAAGGGGCGGGTGGTGGAGTGGATTGCTTGGTCTGTTGCTGTGTGCTGGCGTTCGCTGTCCAGCCACTGCGCATTCCGTCATCGTCAATGTCAACCATATAGAGAACAACAGCAGCAGCACACATGGATAGATTGCCGCCAGGTCAGTGAGCACCATCGCACACTTCGCCATCGAGCAACATACCGACGCTCAAGCACATTGCATTCATACCGTACACACACACACACACACACACAGAAACGTACAGCTTGTCCACGATCTGGACGAGGCAGAGTGCGTCCAGCGCCGCGTACTGCATCTGCTCGCGCGACAGCGGCCGCTCATCCCAGTCCGACATCTGCATCCGCTGTTGTTGTTTGTCGATGTTGCCATCACAGATACCCATGTGTGCGAGTGGAGAAGCAGCAGGTAAGAGTGTGAGTGCATCGAGATCCGTGCAGACACGATAAGAGGAATACGACACGTTCGTCCACTGCCTCCTCTGCCTCCTCCCTATAGTCACCGATCGACCAGAAAAGTAGGCAACAGACCACGGAGAAGAACATACATATCCACACTCACACATACATACCCTCACATTGCAGGTTCACACACACACACACACACACACACACACAGGTATCATCCGACAACGACGACGAACCTTGTCGAGAGGCTTGCCCAAAATCCGATTCGTGGCGTCCGAGAGACTCCTGCCCGCCGACGCGTCCAGCGACTTCTGCACGACCGTGCTCAGCTGTGTGTGCGCACGCACATTTGGGATTATGTGGCGTGCACCGGAGCGTACGGAGACAGGAGAGCAAGACCATGTGAGCCAGGCACAGAGAGAACGAACGAGTCGCCCCGTGCGGGTCATGCGACCCGATTGACAGTGGATGGAGCAACACGGCACGATCACCAGCAGCTTACGCACCTCAAGAAATGGCGCGGCAGACAAGAACGCTTCTCGCTCCGGGAACGTCTGGTGCAGCACTACAATGCAATCCACACAAAGTACACCATACACCCATACACACAGCACAGAGAAAACAGCACACATACAAGACAACACACATCAGAAACACACATACACACAAAAGCAAGGCAGAGCAGTACTCGTTCAATACACTCAACCCCCTGAGCATTCTGATGACTGACACATTCTCGACTGTCGATCGATCGACTGACGAACCGGCTGACCAACGCACCTTTCATATCCGAGTCGAAGCCGAAGCCGACCTTCAGCAGCGCCTGCGACCGGAAGACGCGGAGCAGGAACTCGTCGAACAGAAAGTCATTGTCCTGGTGTGCCGTCGGTCAGGTGTGGGAAGCGCAGGGGATCGGCCAGCGAGTTGGTATCAAGCGCGACAGTGGTGTTCACCGATGCCATCGCGCCAATCCAATAGACAGCATTCAATATGACAAGCCACACATCGATAATATATCAACATCCACACAACCAAACGTGAGTCGCACAAGAATGCAGGCCAGCAAGAGAGAACAAACAAACACGCACATCAACACACAAACAAACGAACGAACAACACAGCAGCACATTCGGATACACAGCACCACACACACCACACACCAACACACACACAATACCAGCACCCACAACAAAGCAAGCACGACGTACGTGCAGCGCCAGCAGGTCAATGACAAACACCTTGCTTGCCGACGCAATCTGCAGGATGCTCGCCACCGCGGTCGTCGTGATGGACCCCGTCGCGGCCGCGATCTTGGACGTCGTCGGCTTCCACTCGACGTCGAGCCCCACCACGCCTCGGATCTCGGAGCTCGCCTTTGTGTCTAGCGAGCTGACGCTACCGTCGAACAGACCGTCGTCTCGCTTGTCTATCTGTCCGGTGTCTTCATTATTCCTGCTGGTGTCATTTGCATCGATTTGGACACCATCGCCTATGCTGATGCTCTTGAGAATGGTGTCGCTTTTGCTTGTGTCTTCGTTGGCGTCCTCAGAGACGTCACTGGCGCTGCCACCGACACCGACGCTGTCGCCATCGCTCCCGAAGAAATGCGCCATTGCGACGCGCACACCCGCTTCGCTGTCGCAGAACACCACCGCATCGTCCCCCTCACTCAACCGCAGCTCGAGGAACCCACGCAGCGCAGCCGCGTGCACCGACTGCGAGAAACCGTCTGCCACCGCGACGGTCGCGGATGAAGTACTAGCCACACCAACACCACTGCCGCCGGCAACCCGCCCAGCCGTCCCCAACTGCGACGCAGCTTTGTAAGCCGTTGGATTGAAGTCCGTCAGACCCAGTCGCTGCGCCACCACCCGCGCGTGCTGGAACTCGCCAGCGGCCACCATGTGCTCCAGCAGCGTCTGCTGCAGCGTCGCGTCACTGCCGACGAACGTGATCGCGATCGGCCACCGCCGCTTCTCGATCAGCTTCATGAGTCCGTCTCGGCTGTACATCATGTCTGAGCAGCCGCCGGCAGACACATCCACCGAGCCGACAGATGCGATCCAAGCAAAAGAAGCGATGCGAGTGAGTCGGTGAGCTACCAAGCACAGAAAGACGCCTCTTATCGCAGACAAACACGACGAGACATGCATACCGATGTCGGGGAACTCTTGCTGCAGACTAAAGTTGTGCACGAGGCGATGTGCCTGCAACAACACGCGCGATGCCGCATTCAGTGCTGATGCAGAAAACCCAAGGCGCCTCGATCGAGGATACCAAGATACGAGCTACCTATCTGCTGCTGCCATGAGCTTGAACTAGACTTCTCTATTTCTCTCTCTCGCTCGCTCTCTCTCTACATGCACACGTACCCGCTTGAGCTCCTGCAGCTCAATCGCAACCTCCACGATACACTTGGACAGCTCTGAATGGAGCGTCACCCGAAATCAATCCAAGCACACAGACGCACATTAGAGCACACCAAGCCAACGTATCCAAGCTCAACACTATACTATATACCCCCACTCTCACACTCATACCACCACCAACGGGCGTACACAACACACAACACAAACCAACAAGCGCCAGAAGACAACAGCAGCAGCGACCACCGCACCTTTCCTGTCGCCCTCGCGCTCGAACGCGCGGATCATGAGCTCCGCGGACGTCCAGTCCTTCGTGCGCGCGATCGCCCGCACCATCGACTGCAAGTCCCACGCCACGTGCGACGCGAACGTGCCACAGAGCTTAATGAGCGCCGCGAAGTTGCGCACCGCCATCAAGTGGTCAGCTGCGCGCGTCACGAGCTCGGCGTCAAAGTGCGTGACCTGGAAGAGGTCGAGCAGCTCCACGAGCAGCTTCTGGTCCTGTATGCCGTGTGGCGTACCAGGGGTGCAAATTTGAGTATGTGTGTGTATGTATGTAAGAGAGAGCGCAGATAGTGTGAGCGAGCGATGCTGCATGCGAAGTCACACTCGCTCACTCACTCACTCAATCACACATTACGCAAAGCTCCATGCAGCGTGTCGACACAGGCCGCTCGGCACAGATTCGAAGACTCGGGGGATACACCGCTACACCGCTAGACAGTATTCACCTACACTGTCGCAACCACATGCAGACACACACACACACACACACACATACGTCACGCACCAGAGTGCTCGGGTCTGCTAGTCCGCGTGCGCACAGCTCAATGAGCTCCGCGTTCGCCCGGCCCTCGTGCTGACACGCGCTCGCCACGAGCCGCTGCAGTGCTGGATCCTCTTTCTGCAGCGTCAGGTTCTTGAGCGCGTTGGCCACGATGAGCGCCAGCGGCGTGTAGGGCTGGCTCCCGGCCTTGCTCTTCTTCATAGCAGCGGCAGGCGGCGCCGAGTCGCTAGTCTCCTGTGGCATCTGCTCCTCATTGGTCTCCTGCGACGTCGGCTCGTCGCACAGCAGCAGCAGCAACAGCACGCGCACGACAAAGCACAGCAGCACGTTGCTGCTGCTGTTGCTGCTACTAGTACTGGGGCTGCTGTTGGAGCTGGTGAGCTGCTCGGCCAGTGCCTGGGTCAACGCAGTCTCGAGCAAGAAGAACTTGTTGCCTGCTGCGCGGCGCGAGGTTGGTGCATAAAACGCCGCATGCGCCGTGCGCGCCCACTGCTGTGCCACGCTGCGCTTCTCGGCGTCGCTGTCTCCTGCGGCGACAGCTGCGCGCATGGCGACACGCAGCGCGTCCGCGACATCCGCCGCCATGGTGGCCATCGTCGCTTGATGTCAGACGAGTGGTGGTCACGCTACAAAATACTGAATCCAAGTGTCCACTGCAGACCTTGAAATGCACCTTGTTGGATGGACACTTCGGCGCTGACAGTGACTGTGGCGCGCTGTAAGATCTGGTGGAGTCGTGCAGCTGCACCGAAGCAGCGTAAGCTACCTCGCGTCGTCTTACATATCGGGCTCGGAACCAACCGATGAACAAGTTCGCCACGAGAACCTCCACGAGAACCTCCTCGATCACAAGTTGTTTGGTAGTATTTGGCAGTTCATTGCTTGCTACAGGGAGCTTGTCGGGCAGGTCTAGCTGCCTGTCGATTGATGCGCTGCTTCGCTTCGGGGCTCGGCAACGAGACACATACAGCATTCACGCTCGCACAGCCACGAATGGACGAATGCCGCACACATCTTGAGAATGGCGCAGGCGCCACATTGTCGTCGTCCTTGGTGTGGATGCGTTCTTATAGTTCCACGTGTCATACTCTACATCATCAGGCAACACGAACCACTCGGGCACACCCGGCGCTTCTATGCGTCGTCACACGCGCAGCAGACGCTGCTGTACATCGTCCAATATCTGTCGCGCTTGCGAATTTCCTTCTTTGCTGTCCATCCTCAGCTCGTGTTGAAGTCATTGAGCCGTGTCCTTGTACTGCTTCGGCGTCGAAAGCCCGACGACAACAGCTTCGTTGCAGTCGAGGGTCTCGCTCAGCTGCGCCAACACTTGCGCACGATCTTCCTCCGACGACATCGGTCAGTTCGTCGAGGCACGCATTCAACGTTGCTGCCCAGCATAGCGAAGTGGTCTAGCTCTTCATGGAATGCTTGCACTTTTCCGGAGATGGCGCGATTTGCGATCAAGCGCGCGAGTGGGCGAAGAAGCTTCGTAACATCTAGCAGCAGGCGGCAGTAGCGGAGGATGACACCCGCGAAAGTCACCAGCGTCCAGCCTCATGCCAAATCGCGGAATGGCCGTCGCCATCCTTCTCATCGAAAGTCGCGCCGTGCGTAATCAACTCAGCAACAGCCTTGGAGTGCCCCCGCTCTGCCGCGTGCGAGAGCGCAGACCTTCCTCCGTTATCCTTCGCGTTCACTCAAGCATATCGCTGAAGAAGCACAGTCATAGCGACGTCGTTCGTCGTAGCGACCCACGACAGCCCTGACCGCCCGTCGAGATCCTCGGCGTCGATCTCCGCGCCGCTCTCTACCAGCAGCGCGTACACATTACTTGAGCTCCATGTCTTCGCTGCTTGCAGCAGTGGCGTGCGGCCAAACTTGAATACGCTATGACGTTTGCGCTATGTAGGAGCAGCTCTGCTGCAGTTTCCCTCGCATTCCTTTGCACCGCATATGCCAGCGTCCTTCTCCCGTCGTGATCCCAGGCACCGACCTCCGCGCCGCGCGCAAACCGTTCCTTAACTACCGTAAGTGCACTCGACGAGCGGTGAACGACAACGCGCGACTGCCGCACTCATCTGCAGCGTCAGCGTGCGCTCCGCTCTCCACGAGTGCCACGGCCGCATCAGCGGGCCCAGCTTCCGCGGCGCGCATCAGCGCCATTTCGCCGTCGCCGCCCCGATCAGTGGCGTGTTTCCGGAAGTGTCTGCCATGTCGGGCAGCGCGCTGGTCGCAAGCAGCTGCTCGACGACGCGCGCGTGCGCCGCGCCCGTCGCGCCGACCGCTCGCAGCGCGACTCGGCGTCCGGCGCATTGCGAGCCCGCGACGGCGGCGGCGAGCGCGAGATCGGGTCCTGCGCTGCTGGCGCGGTTTGTTCCTCCGTGTTCTCTGCGAGAGGGGGCTAAGTACGACTGGAGCGAGTCCCACATGCAAGGCGCTTCGTCTGCTTCGAGTGGGAATGTGTCCGCACGCGGTCAAATCATCTTGCCTTTTGTATGCTGCACAAGCCATTCAGACAGCTGCACTCGACCCAAGCGCCACATCTCATGCTGCCGATCTACGCGAGCGGCAGCAGCAGCACCCGGCGGCAGCTGCGCGCACCAGGCACGCCACTCGGGCCGCCGCCTCCCGCTCCCGCTGCGGCCGCGCCGGAAGACCGCGCGACGGAGCTCACACTGCGCTTCGCGCACGCGCTCTCGCGGCGGCAGCGCGTGCGGCGCCTGCTGCTCCCGCCGTCGACACCAGATGACGCCAGCGCGTCGTCCCGACGCCACCCGACCACCGTGTCGAAGAACTGCGGCACCACGCGGCGGCATCGCGCGCGCGAGCAGCAAAAAGCGGCAGATAAGGCGCGCAGCGCCCGCCTCGAGTCGGCGGTGCGCGAGCTGCGGCGCACGGTCGCGAGCCTCGAGCGCTCGCAGTTGCTCGCAGACGCAGCGCTGCTCGTGTGGCGCACGAACCGCGGCGGCGCGGCGCTCGATATCTGCCGCGAGTACTTTGCACAATTCGCGCGTGGCTTTAACAGCGCCGACCCGCAGAGCGCCGTCACACGCGCGTTTATGGCCCGCGCCGTCGAGCCGGACCTGGTCACGCGCGACTTTTGTGGCGTCGAGGCCTTCCTGGCACAGTGGCAGACATACACGACGTGCTACGACAACTTCTCGGCGCGCGTGTGCTCGCTCGCAGTCATCGACGACGGCGACCACCGGTGCGTGTCGGTGAGCGCGGCGGCCGAGATGCGCTTCGCGTTCAGCCCGCGGTCGCTCCAGGCGCTCTACCCGCACTTGTTCGCGGAGATGCAGACGTCGGCGGCGGCGCGCGCGACCACCGAGAAGCTCTTCGGGCGCGAGTGTCGCGTGGCGTTCGACATCGTCTTCCACTTCAACCAGCGCGGGAAGGTGTTCGTGACCGAGTCGCGCGTGCACCTGGCGTCCGCGCTGCTCGACCTCACGGCAGACCCGTTTGCGGCTATGCGCGTGCTCAACGCGTCGCTCATCACGGAGACGGGCCACTGGAAGACGCCCGAGAGCGACGTGCGCGAGAGCAGCATCGAGCTGCCCAAGTCTGTGCTCTAGTGACTCCGGACCGGAGACGGTGGATCAGGTCCTGACGGCGGTGCTGCTTGAAAGCGCGTCAGGTGTATGCGTGGTGCTGCGGCTCGAGGCAGATGTGTGGAAGAAGAATCAATGAATGGGTGGAAGAATGCTCGGCGTGTTGACTGTCTTACACCTACGCTGCGCAGAGCTACCTACCGCTAACGTCTACAGAGAGGAACGTGGGTGCAGGCATGTGCAAGCGATTGGAGACACGATGGTGGTAAATAGCACGGATCGCGTACTATGATGCTGGCGGTTGGTCTCGGCGCGACCGCAGCACACGGAGGGAGCGCCGGCGAGAGAACTATTGAAAACCAATAGCCGCCGGCAACACTCGCATGGAAGGGAGGCGCGGACAGCGAGCGAGCCGTCCGCGCCAACCGAGGCCCACTCCCCCGCGCACCACAGGATGCGCAGAGGAGGTGCTGGTCACGCCCGATGAACTCATTCACATACACACACACACGAACGCAGACATGCAAGAGCACACATTGCGAAGCGAAAATCCCCTCAGCGAGAAGATATAGGCTATCAGCGAGTACCTGAGGTACACTCCATGACGCTTGCATGTACGGACACCGACAGGGACGTCGGTGCTTGGAACGGTGCAGCGAGCGAGAGCCCGCCGAAGGGTTCTCCTCATCGGGGTCGCGCGCATACACACACACAAGCAGACACACACAAGCGCGTCACATGCAAACACCACCACGCGCACACGTCACCATCGACTCTGGAGTACAGAGGCGGCGGCGTCACGCGCGGCGGTCGGGAAACTCGCTCCCGCTCTCTTGCTCGGGCGTCTGGGGTTTGCTGTCGTCGTCTTGCGTGCTGGGCGGTCGAATCGGAAATGAGGTGCAATCGTGATGCGGCAGGGCTGCCACCAGTCACAGCATACTGAAACCAAGTCAATACTTATCTTCGGGACGCGATCCAGCGCCGCGAGGGATACCTCGATGACCAGCTCATTCTTCAAGTTGCTGCTGAACGAGCAAGTGACGACCACCTCCACCAGCAGCCCCAGGAGACGAACCAACTATGGAGGCGTTCATCGGCACGGGTATCGCGGGTGGCGCCACGCACGCCGGGCTGCCGTCAGCCGACGTGGAGCAGGTGAAGGTGGCGGTGCTGGCGGCCGGCGCTTTCGGCATGGCCATGGCCACGATCGCTGCGCGCCGCAAGCACGACGTCGTCATCTACGCACGCGAGCAGAAGACGGTGCGTTCTTTGTTGCCATATCGCGACAAGGCTGGTACTAATGCAACGCTATCATACCACGATAGGTGGACGCGATCAACACAACCCACCGCAACCCTTGGGTGTTCCCGGACCACGAGCTGCTGCCGTCGATCTCCGCCACGACGCTCGTGCAGGAAGCAACCGAAGGCGCCAAGATCGTGATCGTGTGCCTCCCGGCGCAGCTCACGCCTGACTTCCTCGCGCAGCACCGCGACCATATCCCCAAAGACGCGATCCTCGTCATCACGAGCAAGGGCTTGTACCTCAAGACCAAGCAGCTGCTCTCGGTGCCGATCCTCGAGGCGCTCGGGCGCGACCAGCCGCTCACGTTCCTCTCCGGCCCGTCGTTCGCGTCAGAGCTCATGGACAACGCGCCGTCAGCGGTCGTCGTCGCCGGCCAGTACCTCTACCACGCGGTGTTCGTGCAGCGTGCGCTCTCGACCGTCGCATTCCGCGTCTATAGCTCGCAGGACATCATCGGCGTGCAGCTCGGCGGCGCGCTCAAGAACCCTCTCGCGATCGGCGCCGGCATGATCGAAGGCGCCGGCTACGGTATCAACACGCTTGCGGCGTACGTCACGCGCAGCTCGCTCGAGCTCCAGAAGCTCTGCGTGGCAATGGGCGGCCAGCCAATCACGATCTCGGGGCTTTCGGGCATCGGCGACCTCATGCTCACAGCGTTCGGCAGCCTCTCACGCAACCGGACGTTCGGCATGCGCGTGATCCGCGGCGAAAAGGCCGAGGACATTCTCCAAACGACGACGGTCGAGGGTGTGCCGACCGCCGAGGTCGCCGTGTACTTTGCGCACGAGTGCGGCCTCGACCTGCCCATCTTCCGCGCCGTCAACGCGATGATCAAGGGTGAGATCAAGCGCGAGGAGCTCCAGGATCTGCTCATGAACCGCCCGCTCAAGTCCGAGACGTAGAAGCGATGTCTCTCGGGTCGCCTGTCGCCACCGGCTTTATCGAGCCATACAGAGCACCGACACCAGCCCCGATCCACCCATCCAACCACCCACCGATCCCATCTCATCATCGTACATGTCGAACGTCGTACGTCGTATCTTTTTTTGTGTGGGAGTCTTTCTTCTTCAACCCAGACGGTAATTGAACGAGAACTGGCTGAAGCGTTTGCTGTGCGACTTCTTCGCACCAGCGCTTGGATCGTACGCGGCCGACGGTGGGCCTTCGTCGATGAACTCCGGATCCACGTACCGCGTGTCCGTGTCGCTCGAGAGCTTGGGTTTCCAGCGCGCAGTCACCTCGCGCCGCTCGAGCTGCTCCCAGTCGATACCTTTGAAGAACACGTTCGCCTTGATCGCGTCCACGCCGCCGACGTCGGCCGACCCAAGGCGGTAGTACGGATCCTTGTTGAGCAAGCCGCGCACGAGCTCGTACGCGTCCTTCGGAAAGTCCTTCGGGAACACCACGTCCGAGTACGCGATGCGACTGAGCATCTTGTGCTCGTTCTCGTCGTAGAACGGCGACTCGCCCACCAGCATCTCGTACTGCATTCCCAAACGAACAGATCGTCAGTCTCACTCGAGCAGGTAGACTTGCATGCAACAACATATGTCACGTACAATCACCACCCCAAGGCTCCACCAGTCGTACGCCTTGCCGTAGTTCCGAGACCCGTCCAGGTTCTGCGCGAGCGCCTCGGGCGCCACGTACTCGGCCGTTCCGGACAGCGTCTTGACGCCGTAGCTGCTCCCGTAGATGTGCTGCTTCGAGAGCCCAAAGTCCACGACGCCGATGTGGCCCTCGTCGTCGATCATCACGTTCGACGGCTTCAGGTCGCGGTAGAGGATGTTGAGCTCGTGTAGGTACGAGATCGCGAGCACGAGCTCGGCGCCGTACAGTCGCACATCGCGCAGGTCGATCCTGCCGCGCATGTTCAAGTGGTAGAAGAGGTCCCCGGCCGCGTAGTACTTCATCCCCAAGTACAACCGCTCGTTCGTCTGGAACGCGAATACAAGACTACAAATATACGGGTGGTTGATGCGCTGCAGGATCTGCCGCTCTTCCATCGCGTTCATGATGTCCGTGCGGTCCATGTTCGTCTTCTTGATGATTTTGAGCGCGAACACGCGCCCGTCTTTCTTGAAGCGCACAAGCATCACGGCGCCGAAGCTGCCCTTCCCGAGCACGCTCAGCATCTCAAAGTCGTGAATCGTCAGCGCCTCGTGTTCACTGCTGCTGTCCGAGTGCACGGACGCATCTGCCCACGACTCGTCCACAGACTCGCCGCGCACGGAGCGGTTCGTAAGCGACGAAGGACGCGCCTCAAGGTCGCTCAGTGCTCCCGAACTAGGCGCTGAAGTCGCCGTCTGTAGATCATACATCCCGGCTGTAAGCTGCGTAATGCCTGGCGGCTCGACCGGTTCGTTCAGCGACGGAATCGGGAGAATCAACTCGCTAAGTGGACGCCGCTGGCTCAGCGGCTGTGCTGTGCTTTGCGGCTCGACAAACGCGCTCTCGGGCGCCGATGAGGTCTCCATACTCGACAGGCTCATGAAGTAGTGTTCGAGCGCCACCTGCACGTCGCCCCCGGCACCGTCGAGCACGGTCGCGAGCCGGTCGCGCGACACATCGTTGCCGATGATGCTCGCCATCTGGTCCACTTTCGCGTCATTGATCACGATCTCTTCGCTGATCGAGTCGCGTTGCGACTGCCGCCACGCAAGACGAAAAACGCACGCTTAGCAGATCTATCCCTCTCGCCTGAGAGAGAGAGAGCGAGAGAACTACACTAACACCATACGCTCATACTGGTTCGTACTTACCAACTGCTCGAGTGACACGTCGTGGATGTTGACGGCTTGTTGCGCTGCGAGCGGCGTGCCGGCCACGTTGATCGTGAGATGGTTGAGATCCACCGTGTCGCTGGACTTCGGTAGACTCTCCACGGCCTTCTCCGTGAGCTTGGCGTAAAAGTACAGTCGCTGATCGGGGCTACAGCAGTAGCAAGCATACACACATACATGCACATGGTTGGTCGGCCACCTTCTCCAACCATTCTTTCTCTTGTCCACTGGACGACACCCAGCGCTGTCAGTCATGCCACGCACTGCTTGATGCGCTCGAGGCCGAGGAAGCACCGGTGGGCGCTTGTGTTGTAGCTACTGAGGCCGACCGGGCGCTCGTCGCGCGTCACGATCTCCTTATCTTTCCACTTGTAGCTCGTGAGGAAGAAGTAGTCCCCCGGCCGCAGGCTGCGCCCGAGCGGCAGCCCACGCACGACGAACTTGTTGCGGTCGTCCTCGGACGGTGGCTTCCACTGCAGCACGCGATTGAGCTGCCCGGCCTTGAGCCAAAGCCCGTTGCACTCAAGCGTCACAACGTCGCCGTTGACGAACGATGGTCGGTGCGCACCGCGCGCACCGCCGTAGAGCCACCCGCGCTTGCGCAAACGGAGCGTCAGGAACTTCTCGTTGGAGGGCGTGAGCATGTCGTAGGACGCAATCCCGCGCGTAAGCGTCGCGTAGTAGCCGTCCGTCTTGCTCAGCATGCCGGGCACGAAGCGCGGGTGCAGCGTCAGGCTCAGCCCAGACAGCACGCTCGGCGCCTGCTGCTCCTCTTCCTGCGCCGTCGCTGCTGCTGTTGCTGCTGCTGGCGCAGACGGTTCATCGTGCACGGCGCCCACTTCCATAAAGTACCAGTTGAGCGCCGCGCTCACGTCAAAGCCGCAGACGCTCAGGCACGTGAGGATCACATTCTGCGGCACGTGCTCGCCCAGGATCGTGCGCATGAGCTCCACGTCGCTCTCCTGCGACGCACGCAGCGGAGCGCTCATTGTGTCCTTGGCGGGTGTCAGACGTAAAGCGGAGCGAAGGCAGGGGTAGCGAGGGGAAGCGCACACACGCGCGCGCGAGGCGGCAGCGAGCTTGCGCTGGAGCTGGAGCTTGGAGCTTGGAGGTTAGAGAATCAGCGCCTTAGCAATCGATAGTGCAATAAACCAGTGCTGTCAAGCTGAGCAGTCGGAGTTTAGCGGAGATGTGCAGTATGCTAGTGAATGCACATTGTAAGTACTTACGAGTTGATTCTTCAGGGGATCGCAATGATAGGCAATCCTGCATTTGTGAAAGCGCAAACTGTCCTGGGAGAATGTCGAAAAAAGCACAGCCTTTCAAGTCGTCAGACATCAATACGATGGCTAGTATGAAGAAGAATGTTGCTGCTCCAGAAGCGTTCATGGCGTGTGGAAGATGTAGCCAAGTGCTACGCTCCATCCAGGCGCTGTCCGAGCTATCAAAGCTGCATGCATGTCATCCAACGAGTCGTCGGCTTCATGATGCAGCTGGTTGCGCAAGAGCTCTTCGATTGCATCCTGTGGCAGCCAGTCTGGCGTGGATCAATGCTCGCGTGGCCTGCCAACGCTCCTTATGCTCTCTCGCTTGAACGTTCTTGTCTGAACGCTGTTTAACCCTCCGCGACATCGTCAGTGGCGCGAATGCGACCGCCATGGGTTCACTAACGTCGATGCACTTTCCCAATGAAGGAGCGCTGGCGTTGTAGAGAGTTGCAGTGAGCAGCAACTCAACACAATCTCGCGCACGTTGGACCAGCAGATCACGTCTGTGCTCCCCTCCCTCCCCCCCTGCCTGCCGGAAAAGCCGCAAGCCACCAGTGCGATGCACGCGGAGCGCCTGTGCAAGCTGGCGTGGGATTGCATCGCAGCCGTGATGTACGTGAGCATCATTTTCACTGACTCAGCGCTCTCCAGCGACGAACCACTCGTCTGCAGCGACACGAGCAACCCCTTCCTGTGGTACATGCAGTACTACCACGACAATAGCAACAGCCAACTCCAGTGTCCGAAAATCGTCGACTCGGCAGACACCAGCTTCTTCGACGCCTTCATCGTCGACGGGCAGGTATTCCTCCTCCTTCGGATCGTCTTCAGCTGTCAAACCGTCCAAGAGCTATTCGACCGATTCGAGCAACTGCTGCCACGACCAGGACTGCGCGCGAGCTGGAGAGTTCAGGCGAGAAGGATGCTCGTGCGTCTCGATCTTGCGCGTCTGCTCTCGCGATCTGGCTAGACGCAAGAAGCAGCCCCGGCGTAACACCAAACGATACCCAAAGCAGTCATCCTCTCGTCAAAGTCACCACTCCAGCTCATGACAACGTTAACACTATGTCTCTCGCCTTGACCATGTTCTCTTACCTGGATAGCTGGTTGCCAATGACGGTCTCGAAATCCACCGGTAAAAGTGCACCCCCTATGCATGCTGCATCTGCTTCACGACTCATGCTGGAAGAAGCATCCTACGCAATATCGCCTCCGGAAACGCACGTTCCCAATTGACATCCGCCAAAAGCACCATGGCACGGCATTCAGGACTACAAGCGTGCAAGAACGCACACTTTTCCATCGTGCCAGACACCAGATATACTATACCTCCATACAACGACTCTTACCTCCATACAACGACCATAAACACACATGCAACAGAGCTCTGGCGACCTTTGACTTGCTCGACC
>JAASFW010000456.1:0-18182 GCA_023334005.1 Globisporangium orthogonon
AGGCGCCAAGTGTGGCTAGCCTTTTCGTAATTATGCGGATTGGAATCCTGCATTGCTGAGTTATGTCTGATAACCAGCAAGTGTAACCCCGTTACACAGAAGAAGCTGGCGTTAGACGGTTTGACGATCACTGCGCGGAAGCTCCCGCGGAGTAAGAAGCGAGTGAGCGGTGGAGCGCGCAGCCAGAGTCGAGTGGGCGGTGGAGACAAAGATCAGGAGCAGGATGCGGATGCTCAAGTCACATTCCTCATCGAACCGAGCCGCGAGTTCTGCTACTACAAGCATGACTTTACGCGCGCTAAGCTGGACGATCGCAAGTACGGTGCTGGCCCGTACTTTATTCCATGGTCGAAGCGAGCCGCGTCAATCGACGCGTTCTACTACTGTCCGGTGGAGCGCGATTTAGTGTCTGGTGTGAACGAAGATGTCGGCACTGGCGCAGCCAAAGCCACCGAAGTGTCGGGCAAAGGGGGCGATGCCAGTGGTGCTGCCAAGTATGTTGCTCCTGCGGCTGCGAAACACAGCTCAGCGGCACAAAAGAACATCAAGTCGAAGCAAGGCAGCGAGCTCGAAGTCGGTCACCGGGTCTTGCTGTTCCAGATGACAGTCTCCGAGAATCACCCGGAGAAAGCGAGCGGTCTCCGAGATGTGCTGAAGCAACTTGAGCTGATTGACCGTAGCCTTCTTGAGCACAATCGTGTGGCGCTGGTCTTCGTGGTACCGAAAGGCAAGGCTGCCACCTTTCGCCGTCAGCGTATCGTTCAGGATGTCGCGTTCGGGGACTTTGCGGACGCCTCAGTGGACGAGGTTTTCGGCATCGGTGAAGGGAAGAAGGCGATGCTTGCAAGGGCGGGAATCAAGACAGTCATCCAACTGCTAGAGAAGGTGGAAGCGGGAGGACTCCAAAAGTACAGGAAGCTGATCGAAAACCACGTAGCGCAAGCTCTAGGTTCAGAGCAGATGCTGGAGAACCTGCGCAGTATCCCCCAGTACGTGTGCGAGATCTAGCTCCAACTTGACTCCCAGGATGCGAGCTCAAAGAACCGCGGAAGCCATAGGAACAGTGTCCACGTTGCTGCCGATGTGAGTCAAGGCGGTGAAAGCTGCGATTGGTCGAGGGAGACGAAGACAGTGGCAGCAGCGGCAGTGATGAAAGCGATGAAGGGTGGAGGCGACGATGATGATGGCGGAGGGGAAGCGGTGGCGATGGAGGCAACGGAAGAAATGACCAACGGTGGAGGTGGTGATGTGGTGTTGGATGGAACGAGGAAGATCAGCGTAGTGCTGACAAAGCGTGCGCGTGTGCATGGTCAAGTTCGATGAAGGAGTGTGAGTTTGGTTAACCTCTTCAGTGTGGTGAACGACAGCGACCAAGCTGAAGTGGCGAGTGTGATGGCAACGGCGACTGACTGGTTGCTATTGCGGCTGCAGCGAGCTCGATGACGGGGTAGGATAAGCGATTGTCGCTCTCAAGGCTGCATCCAAGTGCATTCTGTGTGTTGTTCGCAGAGTACGAATGAGTGGGCGAGTAGGTCGAGTGATCGAGTGATCGAGTGATCGAGTGACAGCGAACAATCAGCACTTTGACGCTTTCTCTCAAGAAGTGGTTGTTGCCAGCTACTTGCGTCGTGCGAGAAGGAGAGAGTTCACGAGGTTGGGTGCCGAGAAGACTATGCTCGTAGCTTTCGATACCAAGCATTCCTTGAGATGAAGTGCACGGAAGGCATCTCCACTGCAGCAACCTTGCCTGCGGTCACCCGGGGAAGGACATGAACGGACGGGTCGTGCGGTCATGGAGGAGCCGAGCATTAAGCCAGCTTCTGTCACGAGCTCGTAGCAAGGTCGAGGACATCCAGAGGGGATTCCTCAATCCCTTCTGCCACGAGGTCTCGCTGATTCGTGTCCGTCGCTCGTGCATCGTTCCTGGTGATCGTCTCCATGCATTCTTGCGGCGTGACTGAAGATTGCTGCCGTGTCATGGCGAATAGATGAAAACTGATCCGATATGCTCCGCTGTGTACAACACGCACGCACTACGTCGAGCACTTGAGCGTCTCTTCCTCTACAACACACTTCGCTAACACCACAGTCGCCACGACAACGACCTGACCACCAAGCACATAAGAAGCGTCGCGTCGACCTCACCCGTTCCATCACACTATCCTCTCTGGAATCCCCGATGCAGCGCGATACGAGCAGCGACCGCAGACCGCACGGCACTACGAACAGCTGTGATCACTAGCGTATGAACGAATGCAGTGAATCGCTTTGGTTCCAACCGCTCGTTTGTCACGACTGCAAGCTCACCTGATCATTCGAAGAGCTTCTCGCTCGACTGGCCGAACTTGCTTTCGAAGAAAACCTCAGTCGGCGGCAGGCGTGGCGTGACGTGTCCAACACGGATTGGCACCGAGTACCGATCCGGGATGTCGAGCGCCTTGCGGCGTTGTTGGCGTCCGAGAGCAGCAGTGGAGCTCGACTGGCGCTGCGGGAGCTGCGACTACATGGCGTCATTCTGGGCGTGGACGTGGTTGTGGCGCTGCGCGACGCACTGTCTACGAACCGCGAGCTCGAGCTGCTCCAGCTTACGCGGGTCGACCGTAATTACGACCACGATCTGAGCGTGGAGCAGAAACTGTTGCGCAAAACGCACGACAACCAGGTGCTGCAGCCCGCGCTTCCAATGACGTCCAAGCTGGCATTCCTGAGCATCGTGCGCCACGCGAAGAGTGCAACATCGCTCCGCTCTCTGGATTCGAACATGCTGGCGATGATCTTCCGATTCGCAGACGGCCGCGACGTGCGCCGCACCATCGCACTGACCTCCGAAATCCGCTGCGGATGGTACTGATCTCATGGCGTTTTGCGATCTACCTCTGGCAAGCAGCTTGAAGTGGATGTTGACACCCTGTCGATCAAGCAACATGAGGTCAGTTCATACGTAGACCACTTTTGAGGTTTCCCAGCTAGACAGCTTCACTTCAGCCATGAAGGCTAGCGATACGAGTATGCGTTTTCGAGGAGGGGGAGGAGGAGGTTTGTATTTGCTCCTTCATGCATTGCTTGTTTCATGTCCTTCCTGTTCGCGTCGTAGCTCTTCCTTCTTGCTGCAGCTCGCGAATAATGCAGACTCATCTTATTCGATGGCTTCTTCACATGCAGCATACACGCTTGATCCGTTGTTCTCGATACACTCGCTCACACCTACGCACTTGCCTCCCTCTCACTCGCTCAATCTCATTTTCTCGCTCGAGTTCGATCCTCTTTCGTACCATCTATCAGCGGCGCCATACAACCCTGCTCGCGCTTCTCACAAGCGAATTCATGCAGAAAACTCGACACAACGGCGCATCAGCTCCGAGATACGAGTGGAAGAGAAAGGCGAGCCTAGTGTCTGTGTCACACAGTATGTCGTGTTCGCAATCCTGTCGGTCTCTGTAACAGAGTCACTGTGTACACTCCACTAGGTGCGAGTCCTAGTGCTCGATTAGGTGCGAGCCTAGTTGGGAGCCCTCCTAGTCTGAACGTCCCTAATTAGGAGTGCTCTTCTATTGGAGGAAAGTCTACTTTTTCTACCAGTATGGAGTGCCTAATAATTGGGTGGGTATCAGTTCATAGGTTTCCTTTGGTTTCTTCACTATCATTAAAAACCCATAAATATACGAACGCAAAGTTGAAAAAGCATGCTTCCTCATAAGTCCACGTGCAAGCCAGTCACGCCCCGTGACAGTCTCGCTCTGCTTTTCGCGAAATTTACCATTGTCATCGATCGGCCCTCGCACTTGCTTCCTGCAACAATAGTGTAACACCCATCTAATATCATAGTTCATCAGTGGCAACCAGTTGCTCTCACTTCCACATTTCCATCATGGGCTGCAAGCGCAAGAAAGACGACTACGCAAACGAGTAGAATGGCATTGCCGAAACGTGTGCCGTCAACGCGAGACCTCTGTCGTTCGAGGTGGTCTCCGATATGCAGAATACGGACGCGCGAAATGACGCTGCAACGGCTGCGCTATCGCAACTAACGCCTCCGTAGCGAAAGCTTCTGGTCTCGCCCGCCTATAGAATCGAGGAATCAACCAAGGAGATAAACTCGCGCGTGATCTGCAAGCTTAATCGCATTTGCAGACTCCCTTCATCGGTTAAGGAGATCATGAAAGTCTGTAACCATGAAGCAAGTTCAGTTGGATGGCTGGCATCTGGCAAACCTGCAGTTCCTGCGCTGTCTGAAGGAAGGCGAGAAAATGCCCGAGCTAGCGCAGTTGTTCTTCTGTCGATGCTGTACAGCCACGCTTGAGAACGTCGAGAAACGCGACCGCTGGTTCATTAAATCCAAGTATCCAGCGTTCCACAAAATCTGTCAGCGCTACTGAGCGGGTCGCGAGCGCGGGTCTGCGTTCAAGCCAGAGCTCGTTCACAACACAGGCGACATGGTCAATACAATGACAAAGCTGATGGAGATCAACGCTCGCAATATGATCGCTCTTCACTTCCGTCGGCGGCTGCACCAGTCGATTCGGTTCCGGTACGCAAAAGAAGGCAACACTGAGCTAAAGTACCGAGAGACGAGACGGTTGGTGGACAGCTGCTATCGCGTACAATCAGTTCTTAAGAAGAGGGATGGCAGTAGTCCGACAGGCAAAACGATAAAAGTGTAAACGGAGTGGGATGACACAGATGATTCCGTTGAGCAAGAGCTGCGCGAGTGGCTGGAGATTGTCCCTTGGCAGTGGCATATCCGAGCAAACAGTGTAACGGGGTTACACTTGCTGGTTATCAGACATAACCCAGCAATGCAGGATTCCAATCCGCATAATTACGAAAAAGCTAGCCACACTTGGCGCCTTCCATTATTGGTTATAATAGCACAATAAACCACCAATAAGATAATAGGGTCTCTTAGGACCATTCATAATTTAGGCATCTTAGATTTAGTATTACATACAAAAGTCTAGAGGCTCACACTAACTGGTGGAGCCGCACTAAATTCACTAATATCACTCTTGGTTTTGGAGCAAACGTGCCCAATCGTCTTCCTCTCATTTCCATCTATATAGACTGGAAACTCAGAAGGTGCACTTGCACGCTTCTCGCATTGTGCTGCGTAACTCGGGCAAGTCCGGTTACAAACGGGGTGAGTCATTGCAATCTCCACGCGCGAGCACAGGGCTCTCGCTCGGATGAATGACTTTCAGCTCTTCAATGAGCACTTGAAGAGGCGAGAACCATGGTATGCAGACGTCATTTGGTGATGTTGTCGTTCAAGACCTCGAGCTACGATCTTTTTTTCCACCGTGTCCAGTTCATCTGAAAGCACGTGCAGCTCTTGCATGCGCTCAGCGCAGAGCAGGCGTTCCTGCAATGGAGGTTTACGCAGTCCCGCGCCAAAATGAAGGCGTTGGATGCGTCGGCAAAGCGCTTCGTGTCGAAAGCTAGTCGTCAAGTCTGTGTCGTCTACGGAGAGCAAGGAGTCTCGAAAGGGTGGTCATCGTGTGTGATGGGAATGCAAATATCCGTACTTAAAAGGGATTGATCGTTTTTGACGGGATATTAATTTCTCTGGTGTGTGAATTTGGGAGGATTGTCTGTATTCGGACATAGGGACCAGCTGGACATTCGCAGTGTCAGCAAATTTAAAAAGTATCCCTCGGAACCACCGGAATGACCATTCGTGCACTCGAAATTACACGTATACACGCCTCCGGTGCTTTCATTCACGAGGTTTGGACGACCTCGGCTTGATAAGTTCAACGAGACCAGCGCCGCCGCGCCACTCGCATTGCCGCCTCCTGCAGCACAGCGCACAACCTCCACACACTCGCACCTTCGTCCCATGCGCCGCTTCAGCCGACCCGCGCGCGCGGCGCAGCAGCTGCTGATGCAGCGCCAGCGCCTGCTCTCGTCCGCTGCCGCCGACGCCGCCGCGCCGCGCAGCTTTCGCAAGATCCTCATCGCGAACCGCGGCGAGATTGCGCTGCGCGTCATCCGCTCGGCGCAGAAGCTCAACATCGAGACCGTGGCCGTGTACAGCGACGCCGACGCCCACTCGCAGCACGTCAAGCAGGCCACGGAGGCTTACCGCCTCGGCCCGGCGCCTGCTAACGAGAGCTACCTCAACTACGAGAAGATCCTCGAGGTCTGCAAGCTCTCTGGCGCCGAAGCCGTGCACCCGGGCTACGGCTTCCTCTCCGAGAACGCGCACTTTGCGCGCGCGTGCGCGGACGCCGGCATCGAGTTCATCGGTCCGCCGGTTAAGGCCATCGAGGCCATGGGCTCCAAGAGCGCTTCCAAGGACATCATGATCGCGGCGGGCGTCCCGGTCACTCCCGGCTACCACGGCGAGGACCAGAGCTTCGAGACGCTTCAGGCCGAGGCGCGCAAGATCGGCTACCCGGTGCTCATCAAAGCCGTGCTCGGCGGTGGCGGCAAGGGCATGCGCATCGTGGACGACGAGAAGGACCTGAAGGAGTCTGTCGAAGCGTGCCAGCGCGAGGGCAAGGCGTCGTTCGGCGACGCGCGCGTGCTCATTGAGAAGTATCTGCGCAAGCCCCGCCACGTGGAGCTCCAGGTGTTCGGAGACAAGTTCGGCAACGTCGTGCACCTTTTCGAGCGCGATTGCAGCGTGCAGCGTCGCCACCAGAAAGTGCTTGAAGAAGCGCCGGCTGTACGTGTTCTTTGCTCGCGCGCGCGCACACACTCTGGAGCAGTTGCTTGACGCATTGACTTAATGGCATTGATGGTACTGACTTGCGCTCTTGTTTGCCACGCAGCCGCACATGTCGGAGGCGCTTCGCAAGCGGATGGGTGACGCAGCAGTCGCGGCCGCGAAGGCGGTCGGCTACGTCGGTGCTGGCACGGTCGAGTTTCTGCTGGACGAGGACGAGTCGTTCTACTTCATGGAGATGAACACGCGTTTGCAGGTGGAGCACCCGGTGACTGAGCTCATCACGAAGCAGGACCTGGTCGAGCTGCAGCTCAAGGTTGCGGCTGGCCAGAGACTGCCGATCAAGCAGGAGGACTTGAAGATTCACGGCCACGCGATTGAGGCACGCATCTACGCCGAAAACCCGTACAAGTGAGTGTTGTGGACTCTCAACTGCGAAAGCTTGCAGTTGCGATATCTAACCACCGCCCGCGCTCTTCACGTGTCCAGCAACTTCCTCCCAGGCAGCGGCAAGCTGCAGCACCTGCGTCTGCCACCAGCATCGGACACTGTGCGCGTGGATACGGGTATCATCGAGGGCGATGAGGTGTCGATCTTCTACGACCCGATGATCGCAAAGCTCATTGTGCACGGGAAGAACCGCCAGGAAGCTCTGGACAGCCTGATCAAGGCGCTGCACCAGTACCAGATCGTGGGCTTGCCGACCAACATCGAGTTCGTGGCACGCACGGCGAACCACCCGGAGTTCCGGAAGGGCGGCGTCGACACGAGCTTCCTCAACAAGTTCGGCGACGAAGTGCTCGAGCCGCTGGGCAAGTTCCCGACGCATGCGAAGGCTCTCGGTGCAGTGAGTTTGCTGTTGCTGGAGCAGCTCGAGTCGTACCCGCACGCTGACTTCAACGGTGAGCTGAACTCCCCGTGGTCGGAGAGCTCGCTGAAGCACTTCCGCTCTCTCGAGACACTCGAGCGCAAGTTCCAGCTGAACCACGAAGGCAGCCAGGTGGCTGTGGGCGTTAAGTGCCTCGCCAGCGACACGTTTGAGGTCACGCTCGCGGACGAGGACGACGCGGTGGTGAGTGTGCAGGCCTCAGGCTCGCTTTCCCCAGACGGCGACTTTGAGATCCGCGTGGACAACCGCAAGTTCAAGGGCACTGCCGTGGTGCACAACCACGACCTCCACGTCTTCTGCGACGACGGCACGCAGCGCTACGAGTACAAGTTCAACGTGCCGCTGCCGTCGCTGGACGCAGGAGAGGGAGCCATGAGCGGCAGCGGGCACAGCAAGATCATGACGCCGATGCCTGGGAAGATCATCAAGGTGCTCGTAAAGAGCGGCGAGAGTATCTCGGCGGATCAGCCGCTGCTGATCATGGAGGCGATGAAGATGGAGCACGTGATCCGGGCGACGAAGGACGGCAAGGTGGAGGAGGTGTTCTGCGAGGAGGGTGACTTCGTCACGGACGGCCACGTGCTCATCGAGCTGGACTAGAGAGTGAGAGCGAGAACTTGGAGGCGGCGAGAGAACCTGGTCATACAGACGATCTGATCTGCACACGAGATAGTGAGCTGCGTAATGGACAAACCTGACGCTCTTACATATGTGGCGTGGCTGGGTACAGTACGCAGCGTTCTATCTGGAAAGATAAACACCGTGCTCGTCCGCATGTTCCGTCGAGGCAAAGCGACGAAGCAGCCAGTGCATTGCGATATTGTATCTTCACCAAACAGCCTGGGTCTACGAGGCGACCCGGAGAGCTCCATGGACCGCGCATGAGCTCAGGAGTGAGTCTCACAACAGCGACCAATCATCGAACGCTGCGAGGGCTGAACAAGAAGCGACAGCGAGCGCAGCGCATCTTCGCTGGGGTCGCATTCTCATCCCCCGCTTCTCTCGATCGATCGAACGCGTGCATTCACAGCTCATTCTCCGATTCACGCACTTATTCAAGCCGATACAACTCCGATCCGACGACGTAGCTGCTAAGCACCAACACGAGTCTGTGCGTGAGCTACATGGAGCTTTCTGCTGCTGCTGCTGCTGCTGCCACCGGAGACGCCACGGCCATCGTACATCCTGCGAACAAGGAGCCGGCGCTGTTCATTCGGAACCTGCACAGGATGCTGGAGACCGAGAGCGACGAGGTCCTGCGCTGGACACCCGGCGGCTGTGCGTTTGAGATTCTCGACATGGACCGAATGAGCAGCTTCGTGCTGCCCAAATACTTCAAGCACCGCAACAACGCGAGCTTCCAGCGCCAACTCAACTACTTCGGGTTCCGCAAGTGGACCAAGTCCAGAGCGCTCGTGTGCACGTTCTCGAACGAGCTCTTCATACGTGATCGCCCAGAGCTGGCGTGGCGGATCTCGCGCAAGAAATCGGTATCGCACCCTGGGCACAAGGCGACGACGGCGAGCTTGCTGACGAACGCTTCAGTGCGCACGAAGTCGACCCCAGCGTTCTCCGCCAAATTTGTTGTTAGTGCGTCAGCATTTAGTGCAGCTGCAAACGAATGCCAGCGGCAGCAGGAGCACCAGGAGCTAGGGCGACGGCGAAGGGTGGAGGGAATGGTATCGCAGAGCAAGTTCAGCGACCCCGGCGTTCTCCACCACTACTAACGTCGCTCTGGTGCATTTCCATCGTGATGTAGACTTGCCTCGCGCCCGTAGCCGCCACCTCCAGCAGCAACCGCGGCGCCGGCATCGCAGCTCAGACATCGCTGGGGGCAATGGCATCAGCAACAACAGTGGTAGCAGCGCTCGCGTGGCAAACGAGATGGACGAATGGATCGACTACTGTCTCCAATAGAGCTTGGCATGCCTGAGATCTTGGCAGACAACACGCCGAGAGCACAGATCGCAAACATCCTTCTCTATCATACCTTGTTCACTCGATTGCCTTTTCGGTTCGGTGACGTATGCTCATACTTCCAGCGTCACGGCGAAGAGCGACGAGCGAAAGGTCTGCGCGTCACAGAGCGCGCGTAGCGCCTGCATACAATCTTGGACGCTCCTCGCGTCAACAAAGGAGGCATCTCGCAGCATCTTGACGGCCGCCTGCTGTCGGATGTCGTCTACATTCTTCGTAACGAGCTTCTGGAGGCACTCAACAAGAACGCTGTCCTGGAAGATGTCGTTTGCGGAAACGCAGCTCGAAGCAAGCAGGTCTGCGATGATATGCGTCACCGTCACGCTGCCTCCAGCGTCCAGCAGCCCGAGCACGATGTATCCCTTCATTTGGTCGTACAACAAAGCCGCTTGGTCACTCCTTCCAGAGTCGTGGAGCTGTCTCAAGCACCTGTGCAATACATATAACGCCTCGAAATCTGCCTGCTCGTGACTCTTTCGCTCGTAAAAGATCTGCTTTGCGATAGCGACTGAGTCCCAGCACGGTGGGAGCTGCGTGAGCTGGTACAGCGCGCCGGAGGTACTTCGGATCGGAAGCTCATTTCTGGATTCGCTCATGACACCGTCTCTGGTGTACACTTCCGAGTCATTCGGTTCAAGCATCACGTGTCGAATTGGTGGCGGGATACTGAATAACACATCAACGTAGAGAGGAACGAGTTCCTGATAGCTCGAGAGATTCTTCGCCAAGTACGCCAGTCCGATGCGGCGCAGGTTCAGACTCACAGAAGGGTGAAACTCTCGCTCGATAATTGTGAGCGCCAACTCGATTTGGTCGGTCAGATCTCGGTCGTTCTCCTGAGTCAGCAACACCGAAGCGTTGTGAAGGAAAGTGGAGGCGATGATGACGAGCTGCGCCTTCACCTCCCACCAAGCATACCGCGACGAGAATTGCGTCAGGCGTGGCAATAAATCCATGGCAAGACCCAAGTCGTAGTTTGCGAACGGCACGAGCATCGACAAGCACGCAGCGCGCAGCTTCTCACATGGCGTCTCGAGCCCGATGCAGCAGTAGTAGTGATACAAATCCACTATCGTGTCGTCTAGGGTGCTTTCCATGAACAGGAGAATTGAGAGCGCGTGGATAAACACCGGGATGTCGTCCGGAAGTGCCTCTCGGAGGCGCTTGATTGTCTGGATGTGCGCGAGGACTGAGTCCGGAACAAACGCGTACACGATTCGGAGTAACGGCGCGCGCTTCAGCGGGCTTCTGCGTAGATCGTTCGCGACTTTCGGGAGAATGCTCTCTGACATTAACAGTGCAGCAGTTGTGCTGTCTCGTCGAACACACTGGCGGCCAAGGCTATCCAAGACATCCAGAATCGACTGAAACACAACGTCGTCGTGCTCAGCCTCGGATAGCAGCGGATACACCAGCCCGACGAACTTCCAAAACTCTTTCGGGAAGTCGATGAATGCGCTTGCAGTGAGACCAGCTTCATCGACAAGCGCGCCCAGCACCTCGGCGCACTCCGAGTCAGTGAAGCACCTCCTATCATGCATCGCGTCGATAAAGCTCTCAAACTTGTCTTTTCCGCGCTGCTCAAGCTTGTCAGCAATGACAGCGGAAGTAAGCACGCGCGCGACAGCTTCACTCAGCAGATCCATCGGCTTTCGCTTTTGAATGAGATCTGCAGCGCCATTCCCTCCAGCCCCTGCAGTGAAAACCCCTCGCCCTCCATGCAAATCGAAGGACCCTCCCGACGTGGCACTGTGCGCAGAGCTGCCAAGCGCCTCGCTCTCCTTCGCTGCTTCTCGCGTTAATCGAAGTTTCTCCAGACTTTTCTCGTTCATGGATTTGATTTGCACCTCCTTCACGACCTGCTGAGCGATCAATGCTGGGCTGTCGTCGTTCCGGACAGGCTTCGTGGCTCCGCGAAGCACCGTGGCTTTACTTGCACTCCGTAGCGATGGATATCGCTCGGGTGTATCAGCAGCCGTGAGTCGCTCAAGCTGCAAGGACTCTTCGTGCTGACTGTGGATCGAGCGTACTTTGCGGTTGATCTGCGTCTCGTCACTCATCTCGGCGATATCCGATTCGCGCATCTTCTCTCGGATAAGCGCAGACCCGGTCGGTTTTGCATACGGCGGGGTGCTGCCGACATTCTCGACAGACTTGGCGACGGGAGGTGCGGCGCCATTCGCATGCTGCGGTTGTTGCGCCGGCAGTGATTGGTGTTGCGGCGGCGAGATCACCGTTGGCTGAATTGTGCGCTTCGTCAAGCACTGGTAGAGCTTGATGAGGAAAGCGACCGCTGCGCCGTTCTGACAGTGGATGATCGCGTCCACGTCCGCCCTCACAGCGAGGGGCTCCAGGTCTGGGAACTTGCCGAAAAGCCGCAGCATCTGCTCCCAGTTGTCTTTCTTCACCTTGACCCCAATACCGTTGTCATACGAGTGCATGCTGACGTCTTTGTCATAGTAGCGCGAGAGGATCTCGGCCACGAGAAAGCCGTTGGCGAAGTCGCTTTCGACATGCAGTAATAGGAGTAGGAAGAAGAAGGATGTGTGTGTGTGAGGATAGCAGGTTGGGATGCATAGATCCATCGAGCAGCTGTCACCACCAGCTCTTAAAAGCCGCACAACTCACCGCTTGACATTTTTGATCGAGTACGCGAGGTCGAGGCTCTGGATCCAGCGCAGCAGCTCGCGGTTGAGCTTGTTCGCGTCGCTCTCGGCCGCCATCGATATCGCTCAGGATCTGGTCTCTTTCGTGTTGCACTTTGGCACTTGAGCGCGTCGTTTCAGTGAAATGCGCAGCTAAGTACGAAGGTGCTAAAAACAGTATAAATGCTGACGCACCTAGACGGAAAGTCATATCGTACTTTAGCGGGCATCCACCCAGCATCAAAACCTATCAATTCGCATCAATATGCGCTTGTGTAGGCTATGGCGATTTGCGCCAACCAATTCCTCGCACACTCCACTCGCAAAGCCGCCAGAGCAGAAGCAGCAGCAGAGACGGCAACAGCAGCAGAGGCAGCAGGCAGGAAGAGCGACTCGGGCAAGCATGCGGCCGCTGCGTCCTCTTAAGCTCTCGCTCGTGCAGCTGCACACGCGCATTGTCGGTGGCGGCCCGGGTGCCAGCACCGCGCTCACCATCGGCCGCCGTTTCCACCGCCAGCAGCAGCAGCAGCTCCTGCGCCACCGACTGCTGCTGGCGCGTGCGCTCAGCGACGCCGTGGACCCGCTCAAATGGCAGCAGCAGCAGCAGCAGGCGGACGGTGATGGCACTGCCGACGGTGTGGCGGCTCCTCTGAACGGCATCAGGCACTCAGAGGCCGCGAGCGTCAACGGCGCCAAAGGCAATGAATGGAACACTGCCGCTGCAGAGAGCGTGGACGGAAACGGCGCTGCAGCCTTCCTCGACGGCTCGGACCTGCTGGACAGCGAGACTTCCCTCCAGGACATCAACTTCACGGCGCAGCGCATCGGCTACCCAGTCTATGAGGGCAGTGAAGGAGACGAGTACGACGGCGAGATCCGCGAGGAGTCGCGCGAAGAAGCCACAGCGAGCGCTGAACGCATCCTTGCTGTCCTGCGTCACTCCATGACGGAGCTAGACATTGGCAAGGTCATCCACCGCATCGCGCAGTACGCGACGTTGCCCCGCGTCACGGCTTTGTCGCGCAAGCAGTTCCTGCGGTCTCTGGAGACGCGCTTCGGCTCGAACTACGCGAAGGAGTACGGCTACATGCTTGCGTTCCTGCATGGCAGAGATGATGTAATCGAGAAGCTCGAGCTGGATTCTCGCAAGTCGATCGAGTCGTCTCTCGGATCATCGTCGAGCACTGATGTGGAGTCGACCGAGACGCACTCGGAGGACAGTGCGCTGACTGTGCCGGAGATTATGGGACTGCACCCTGACCTCGTGGCTGACCCAAAATTCGTCGGCATCGTCTTTTGCTACTGCCGTTTGGCGTGCCTGAACTCGCTCAAGCTCGTCCAGCGCCAGTCTCCAGGCTACCACCGAGGCACCAAATCCAGTCTGTGGCAGGTGAAGAACGATTTCCGCAAGGTGCTGGATATCGAAGGGTACAGCCACTTTGCCGAGATGATGGGACTCGAGAAGCTTCCGGCTGCTTCAAACCTGTACGATGTTGATGCTGTGGACGCTGAGTGGGAGGAGTTCAATCTCGAGAATGACCGCATCGACTTTCGCATGCTCGTGGCGCAAACCGAAGAGTTGATCGCGTTCATGAAGGCTGAGCTGTCAAACGAAACGATCTCGAAAATGCTCATTGCGATGCTCGCGTCAGTCAAGACATCCAAGCTGCACCGCAAGATCTTCCAGGAAATGGTATGCAATATCCAGACCGCGTTCCCGGAGCAATACCACGAAGCAGTGCTGTCGAAGCTGGTGCCGTTCCTGTCAGGAAACAACGCGACGTACGAGGACTTTGAGTCCGAGCTCGCGACTAGCGCGCTTCAGCACCACCGCCTGCGTCACGAAGCAATTCTTCGCGCGCTGCTCGAGGCGCGCATGCGTGTGGGGCACATCCTTATCCACGACATCGACGAAGTGGATCCGATGCACTCGGTGTCGACTAAGCTCTCACCTGAGCTGCGCGAGAAGGTGATCACGACCGCGTGGAACATAGTGTCGGTGTTGGATGACCGCCAGTACCACATGTTCTTTAGCCGCTTCCTCAAGTACAAGCTGGCATGGCGTCCGAACCGCACGACGTTTGGCCAGACGTTCCTCGACGACGCGCGCAAGACGCTTGGCCCTCGCTTCGCCGACACCATCATGCCGCTTTTCGAGGAAACGTTTCATCATCTCTCTGTGGAGACGTTGACGATTTGCCGCGTGAAGCTTCGCCACTCGCACAAACTCATTCGTGAGCGAGCGGAGGTGGAGGCGCTGAACGAGAAGGGCCGTGCGCGTCTTAGTGAAGCGTGGCAGCCGAGTCGCACTGTGTTCTACCGCAATCTTCCTCATGGTGTTACGGAGAAGCACTTGCGTGAAGCCCTGGAGTTGGTGGGTCCGATCAAGCGCTTCATGTTCTTCTCGGCGCCCGTGAACGGTTGCCCGGAAGACGCGGCATCGGGTCGCCATGTTGATGACGAGAACTTCGATTACCTTGCGGATTTGGACAATGAGCTCGCCGACGATAGCGAGGATGGAGGCAAGAAGAAGCCTCGCCCCAGGGCGAAGGAGCTCAAGACTCCGCGCAAGAAGACGCACGTGATCGCGTCGGATCACAAGACACCGTACCAGGCGCTGGTGGAGTTCGAGTCTGAGAACGGGCGTGAGCGTGCTCTGGGCCGTGCGTTGCAGATCTTCGGTGTGATGATGGGCGGCTGGAAGGAGTACCGACCAGTGTTCTCGTCGACGCCGGAGGAGCGCACGTCCATCTCGATCCAGGACATCCCTTACGGCACGCGTGTGGGTGACCTTATGGACGAAGTGAACCGCATCCTCGAGCAGGGTGGACTCAAGATGAATGTGTCTGCAAGCGTGCCAAAGGGAGTCATCATCACGAACGGCCGTATGGAGTTCCGCTTTAAGTCGTTCTCGGAAGCCGCGCAGGCTGTCGACCTGCTGCACGCGCATGTTTCGCGTATGAAGAGCCGTCGGCCACTTACTGGGGATGACATGTTCCTCGAGACAGCGCGGATGAAGAGCTTGGAGAAGCGCATCAAGGCCGTGAAGAAAGCTACACGTGCTAAGAAGCAAGCGGACCTGGACGCCGCATCTGCGGAGGATCTCGACAGTACGAGTTCCACCACGGCTCGCCACGACTTCAGTGACAACACGTTTGTGGACGAAGAGATCGTTGATGATGACGGCTTCCCTGTGGATGACGACGTTGATGACGACGAGCAGTCTGTCAACAAGAACCTGCAGGACGAGGACGAAGATGCGTACTTCTCGCTGCATCTCACCGACGAGCAGCAGGCCTCCAGCGAAGACTTGGCGCTGCGCGAGCTTCCGAGACCGTTCGACGTGACGTGGAACACGCCCCGCAAGGCGCGAAACAAGCACCTGTACGTCTAACGCGCAAGCAAACGAACTCGATAGACTTCACCACATTAAATAGAGGACTAGAACAGCAGCAGGTCCTTCACCATGCGGTCGGACGCCGTTTCCTCGTAGTCGAGGTCCACCTCACTCATCGTACCCACGCCCATCGCCGTCAAGTGCTGGAAACGCTTGTCGCGTGCCATCATGCGCTCGAGGAGTAAGTTCGACTCGGCGTAGCGCCGGATCAGGTGCTCGCAGAAGCTGTCGTACGTGTTGTTCTCCTTGTAGATCAGCTTGCCTGTCGCGTAACTCGCCGTGCGATACGCCTCCACAAGCGTGCCGTGCACACCATCGACGACGTGTGGCTGGAAGACCACCCAGCGCTTGAAGAGCCACGGCAGCGTCGACTCGTCCTCAAAGTCGCGCTCTTCAAGAACGCTCTGCTGGCAGATGATCGCACGGTGTTGATCTGCCTCGTACCGACGGCACACCAAACTGTTGTAGCTCACGTTCGGCACCCCGTGCACCGACAGCGACCACTTGCCGATCGTCTTGGAGTACACATGCGCCACGTCACTGTCGAGCGGCGTCACCACCGTGTAGTGCTTCTTGCCTTGCTTGATACTGATCTTCTGTGAGACGTTCGTCTCCCAGCAAAAGTCGTACACGTCCATGAGGTTGCACGGGAAAAACTTGCAGTTGTGGATCGTGTAGTTCTTCTCCGTGATCGAAAGCCGAAGCTGCCAGCCGTCCATCTCGATTGGGAGACACGAGATCACCTCGGGCGAAAAGCTTCGGCTCTCGAGGCTCATGTTCACACGTACAAACGACGCGATGTTCAGGAGCGTCTTCTTGCGCTCTTCAGTCAGATGATACCCAGTCTGCGATAGTAACAACAGCATTAGCGAACGCGCACTTGAGTTTTGGTGCACGCACACAACCAACAAGCACCAGCAACGCACCAACGGGTCAATCGCGTGCACGCCGCGGATGTCGTCCACCTCAATCGTGCTCATTCGGTGATCACTCCCACCAGACAGCCCGTCCGTGTCGTCTCCGCTCCGATCATCTCCAAAGTTCGTCTTGGGCGCTGCATCGTTGTCGCCACTCGCCGCCTTGCTGCTGTTCATGGACGACGCAGGGCGGCCCCCAGAGCTCATCTCATCCACTTTGCGGATACTGTCGTCCAGAAACTGGCTCAGTCGCGCAGCCCGGAGTTGGTGACCCGGCATCGCTCCGAGTTGACCCGCTTGCTCTCTCAGTGCGTTCTGCAGATCAACGACATGCGTGCGCAAGAACTGTAGCTCCAGCTGCCAGACATGACGCGAAGTGACGAAGACAACCATACACGTCAGTCTCTGCGAATGGAGAACGCGACCGCAATCACGCACAAGCACTACCACCATTTTCTCACCTTTTGTTTCTTCCGGCAGCGACGGGACGCAGCATTGATCTTGAGCTGACGCTCGCGAGACACTTTGGTCTTCTTGGTCGCAGGGCCAGGTGTCGCATCTTGGTCGTCGTTGTCACCGTGCATGGTTTCCTTCTTTACCTTGCGACCACTCGTCGCATTGGTGCTGGCGGCGGCAGCGGCGTTTCTCGCGCCTGATGGCAGCGGCTTCGGAACGCTCAGGTTGATCGAGTTGGTGCTGAGGTTGATCGTATTCGGCGCGAATGAGTTAGCCGCTGGCTTGTCAACGCCCGCATGCGTCAGCAACGCCTTGCTGGTGTGCGCGAGGTCGAGTGCTTCTGGATTGTTACGCATAGCGAGCATCGAGCTGGCGATTGAGACAGTGGGCGATGCCATCGGGCTCGCTGAGACTCTCTCCAATGCGCGCTTCGCTCCCGGTCGGCTGTTCGATGCATGTGCATCGGTGCTGACCATCGAACCCGAGGTCGAGTCCATAGATCCCACAGACATCGACGAGGCTGGGAACGCGCTTGTGGTCGACGCTGCGTAGCGAAGACCAGAAAGGTTGCTCTGTGACTGCATTCGCGTAGTCTGTTGCGAATCCTGGGGGAACCGCGACGGCAACTGTTGCGGATGACGCGACAGATGCGTCGGAGCGGTCCCCGTCGGCGGAGGAGTGGCCGCCGGCTCGGACGGAGGTAGCGACGGCGCGCTTGCACCCGTGGCGAGCGGCGGGTAGTAGTACTCCCATGCCGTCGGGCGGGCCTGGTCGTCGAGTTCCTGCTGCGGTGTGCCCGCGTACGACGGGAAGAGTTCGTCGTCGTCGCGCGCATGAAGCTGCTGGTGCTGCGGGGTTGGGGTGCCCATTTGGCTGCCGTAGAAGTACGGGGACGAGATCGAGCCGCTGTATAGACTCTCCTCACCCTCAGTCAGATCGTGCACGTCCTCGTCCTTGAGCGTCGACGAGTGGTAGGCGACGGCGGTGGCGAAACCTTCGTCGCCTTGGACCTCCGCCGTTGATGGGGAGACCGTCGAGCCGCGCGCAACGTTCGTGTTCGCGTTCGCGCGTTGGGCGTCGACCATCGCTGCTGCTGTCGCTGCTGCTGTCGCTGCTGCTGTGCGGTCGCTCGCGTGAGAGTGGGCGTGAGCAAGGTGAGGGTTCCGTCGGGTGTGCAGCGAGCGAGGTTGTGCGTGTGTGCGTGGTGTGTGTGGGCTGTTGACTCGTTCGAACG
>JAASFW010000457.1:0-18176 GCA_023334005.1 Globisporangium orthogonon
CGTAGAGCTCCTGGAGCTGCTGGGGAGAAGACCGACCCGTCGACAGATCGTCATGGTAGCCACCACTAGCAGCCATGATGTTCTCCGGGAAGTGCGACGGCTCCGAGAACAGGGACGACACCGCCTCTTTCATCGTGGGCGTCTTGTGCGACGACGAGGAGAACATCTCTTTCGTCAGATCCATTATTGACACGGTGCCAATGATGTGACCGTCGTGCTTTACCACCGGGATCGCGCTCAGTTTCTAGACACAAAAGCATTCGACGTGGTGAGAGACTGTGCTGAGCAATCACGAGCAAGACACCGTAGGACGCGCAGTTGCCACCAAGCGTGTACGACATTGACTGCACACGACCGACCTTCTTGATCATGACTTCAAGGCAACCCTCGACCGTGTCTTCCGGGTGCGCGACGACGAGATCCGAGCGCATCGCAGCAACCTCACAGAGCTTGGAGGAGCGAACGGCTGAATGACTTGCATTGAGCACCTTCTCGAAGTAGTCGTGCTCGGTGAACATCCCGACGACCTTCACATGGCCACACGTGTCAGACTAATCTACACAGGAAGCACAGTCGCAAGCAACCCAGCATCGCGATAAACACTCATGCAGCCAGCACGATGCGACGCACCTTGTCGTTCTTGACAATAGGAAGCGCGTCCACGCGCTGCTCTGCCATGAGCTGTGCGGCGCGCTCAACCGTCATGAGATGGTCAATCGCAGGAGCGTTGGCGGCAGCGGTTGGCAGCGCGTTGAGCATCGATGATAAAGTAGTTCGCCCGTCACGCAGCACACGCGTCGTGGAGATCGAGCGGTGGCGGGCCAGGTTTCGTGTTGCGACTTGTAGGGCGAGCGCGCATCGAATCATCGTGATATTTGACGAAGGTGGTTGGGATCGAGATCGAAGTTGTTCGTAGCCAAAGAATGACGCTGTTACGGAGGTTGTTGGGTTGCCAAGCCTGTTGCCGAGGTTGTCGGAGTTGCTAAGCTTGTTGCCGAGGTTGTCGAGTTGCTGCTGTTGGTAGGTTGAAGCTTGCGAATTTGCGAATGACTCGAATGCGGTTTGTGAGCGCTGCCGAATTGCCTCGACAGAATCGAGCGAGCGTCGCACAGTCACAACGTCGATACCCTCAAGAGAGAGACCTGACGAAAGGGTCAAGAGAAAGAAAGAGAACCACGACGACCTGGAAAGAGAGATCAGTCGACTACGTCTGTCGAGATGTGCTCTTCACCGTTGAAATCCGAGCAGCCTCGCATGTTGAAGTGCGATTTTGGCTCGCACACATTGGGTGCCGAGGTGATAAAAACTGTGATCTCAGTCGTGCGTTGATCTCGATTTCGATTTCGATCTCGATCGGTCAGGAGCGTGAAATGTGAATCAACACAGTAGCTACGTCTGCGATAAAGGCGTTTGGACGGAGGGTGAGAAGGAGACATGTCGCCACATTTGTTCGAGAACGATTTGATCGGCCGTTTTCCATTGGTTACCCTTCAAGGCGACAACTGCTAGAAACCTAGCAATTGCCTGACGCCGTGGTCGACAGTTCTACTAGACACCGGGGGAAGACCCTGGCAGTGGAGCACGCTTACTCGCATCGGCCACTTGGACGCGCTGACGGCTGGTCTGAAGACTGCCGATATCCTCGCATCCACACGAGTGCAGGTTACGCCTTGCCTATCAACGTGGAGGAGGCGCATCTGACGTCGAACGTCGGAGGCCGCACTCTGCTGTCGACCTCTCGTCTAGACAGGAAGATGGTGCGGCCATAAGACCGAGGAGGGTGGCCGAGGGCACTCGGGAGTGTTGGGCTTCAGCACATGTATATTCATGCATCAATCCGACGGCACTCTTGGTCTTCGCACTGCCGCTCCTCAAAAACTTTGGTCGCTTGGTCGAAACTTGGGTCCTTCTCTACCCCATCGTTCTCCAGAGGGGCTCATTTGACAACGCACTTCCAAGCACTCAAGTCGCTCCAGATCTTAGCCACCGCCGCCACCACACTTCCTCAGAGACCCAAGTCTCACCCAAGTGACCAAGGTCTTCGAGGAGCGGCAGTGTGAAGATCGCGCGTGCACGTCGGATCGATTCATGAATACATATCGTGTGCAGGGCCTCAAGACATCCAACTGAGAGCGCTCGACCACCCTCCTAGATCCTCCATCCCCATCTTTGGATCCATGCAGATGCGAGGATATCGGCAGTCTCCAGAGTAGCTATATCAAAAGAAGTCCCCGCACCGTCCTCCAGTGAGTGAGCACGTACGACTTTCTGGGCGAGATCGATCGGTGCGAGCAAGCGTGCTCCTCTGCCGGGGTATAGCCTCGGTGTCTGAAAGAGCCATCCCCCGCAGTGTCAGTCACTGCTAGGTTTCTAGTAGTTGTCGACTTGAAGGGTAGCCAATCGTATGGACGTCAGCCTTCTCAAAGTCGCCCATCTTCGATAAAGGTCGACTTCTTTGATTGACATTGAGTTGCCCATCTTTCCAGACTATCTGGCCAGCCTGTGTGGCCACCGGAAACTTGGTCTCCATCTTCATCACTGTCGTCATCGCTGTGATCTTCGTCTTCGCTACCCCGTTCATCCTCACTTTCAGCGAGTGTAGACTTTGCTTGAACACCAGATGCAGTCACCGCGGACGACTCTCGTCGGTGACTCTGCGGAGCCGCCAGGAGCGATATCACATGACTCGACCGACGGGATTGCTCTGCACGATGATCATTTGCTGAACCGCCATCATTTGCTGCTGCGGACAGAGTACTAGTGAGCGCTCCGAGTTGATCGGGACTCGAACTCGCAGAAGTTTGTTCGGAGGCTGCCTTCTTGCGCTGGAGAATGCGCCGCAGAGTTCCTAGCAGTCCACCGCCCCCGCCACCGCCACCGCCACCGCCACCGCCACCGCCATCGCCATCATGCTTCTCGCGGACACTCATGGCACCGGGGTCCTTCGTTGGATATGATTTGTTCATCACGCCGCGACGCCAACAGCCGGCAACACCGTCAGGCAATGGCGACTTTGGTCTCGGACGAAAACGAAGGACGACGTTTCGCTCTACATTTGCGCTTACAACTCGTTGTATTCACGGTTATCTATCTTTCAAGGACTTCAAGAACTACCAGGTTCTTGGTCAGCAAAGGTCTCGTGCTGAATCTGCCGTGGCGAACCAGGGTTGAAGCGATCGGGATGGACTGCACGACTCGAGTGACACGCACGTGGTGGAGCAGCAAGTTATAGAGAATTTTCGTTGCTAATGTACCTGATACCGCGATATCCTTTTGAGACTTTCACTTGTGAGTTGGCACGAAGGACAAGCAAGTTCTTTGTCGGGCGCTGTTGGATTTCAATGACTGGAGGAGGCCAGGTGATATCGAAGGTACAGGAACTACTGTCGAGCGTCATCGTTGCCTCCTAGTCAAAGCTGTCCTCGCATCCTATCGCATCGACGTCTCCAGGCGTCTCGATACAAGACGGTACGCCAAACCGAGTTCTGCCAGTCAGCAAATCTGTGATCGCGCACATTTCATCTCTAGGACGCGAGCGTGTTATCATTACAAGCTGAAGCAAAATCGACCATAAATGCCTGCTTGTTCTCACTCTCTACCTCAATCGCTAGTTGATCTTGATCTCAGTCATCTCGATCTCGGTCACGATTTCGGTCGTCCGTTGATTTGTTGATCTCACTCTTGGTCATTCGTTGATCGCCTCGTGCTGGCATGGTGAGGCATGTCCATCACACAAGTCTGTACTTGAAATGTTACTCAGTGGACAGGTCACGAGATGAGACTGGAAGGATGTGAAAGGATCCTGAGAAGGTGATGTATTGCGCTGATCATGGCTGTTATAAGTACTTCGTCTCGTAAGACGGTGTTGTTGCTCTTGGCATGATGTTTTGGCATGACAACCTACGCTGAGCACCATCTCCTCAAGGACCTGGAGCAATACCACGATAGAGTCGACATGCTTACAATGCGTAATGCACCCGCAGCTGGCACGAGATAGATAGATAGATAGATAGATAGATAGATAGATAGATAGATAGATAGATAGATAGAGAGAGAGAGAGAGAGAGAGAGAACCGAGGTTTCCTAACTTGTTCCATGATGGCGACGACGACGTTCTAAGACCTCGTTGTATTCGCCACACACGAGGACTGGACGAGCTAGGAATAACTGGGCGGACAGTCGAGTGGACTGAGTGATCGCTTGGTCGATCGTGAGAGTCCCTGAGGCTTTTGCGAGACTCCGTCGGACGGCGAGAGGACGACGACCGCAGCGACGACGGCGGGGGCGATATAGACCACTTCGCTGAACGGAAGGACCGACGGACGAACGCGAGCGGTCTCGATGCCTCAGGCGATCTGTGAAGTCGATGTGGACTTCAAAGCGCAGGTCGGTTTCGCGCTCTACGCAATAGCGTGCTTCGTGCACGTGCGCTAATCTGTGCACCTCCACATTTCCGAAACACTTGCTCGGTGCCCGCAGATTCAGGAGATCAAGCGATTGATGACCACAACGAGCGATTCGGAACGACGTGCATCGCTCGAGGAACAGCTGCGGGAGCTGGAGGTTGCAAGTGTCCAAGCCGAGCAACTGAACATCGAAGCTGCATCCAGTCCAGGTGCCAAAGATGCCATAAGCCAACGTCGCAAGAGCTTTCGCCCGACGAGTGCAAAGCCCCGGATTGTGCTCAGCGCGCTCTCGGAGGTGCGTCACCACAGCTGAGGCAGCAGGTAGCAACAATGTGCTATCGGCTCAAATCGAGCATTTGTTGATCCACTGACTTGAACGAACAATCGATTCGTGTGATGACTCCTGCAGGATCACGAAGTCCACTTGACGTCCACGACGTTCCCGGGCCTGGACGCGTACCGGCAGGAAAACTGTCCGTCGCTCGTCGCCGAAGTGCTGAGCAGCTCGTTCGACGACCAGTTTCCGGCGTCGAATGTGCTCACGAGCGACCGGGACAGCTTCTGGATGTCGGGAGGCATGTTTCCGCAGTTCTTGCGTCTCGTGCTGCGCGAACCTATGGCGATCGCTGCTGTCGAAATTACGTGTCGTCACGTCAAGAAGCTCAAGGTCCGCTCATCTCGGAGTAGCCGGACAAGCCTCACATTCGGAGGCGTTGTGAGCGGAGGTGTGGATCCCAGGGCACCACTTGCAACGGAGCTCGAGGTGTCGCCGAACGAAGCCAGCAGTCAGGGGACACACTGCGTTTCGCTCGCTGGCATCTCCGGCGACGTTGAGGTGGTAGAGATAGTGATAGAGAGCGGCTACAGCGACTTTGTCTGCGTGTACTTCGTGCGGCTGCGGCTGGCAGATCCGCCTGCGGAGTCCGGTGACGCAGAGGACGACGGCGACGAAGACGATGTCGAGAGAGGGAAGAGATAACTGGCAGTCGAGCGAGCGCTCGACACACACAACACCACGACCTTTCTCTCTCTCTTCTCTCACAAAGGCGTTCGTTTGTCTACGCAAGCAGTTTGGTACCTGCCGGCGCCTCCTCTACATGCACGCTCTGCGTCGCATCTCGCTCGCTCACCCGCTTGGTTGCGCGGAGGCCTCCTTCTACTTACTTCCACGCCTCGTTGAGTGCCTTGCGCTTCGCGAGCCCGCGGGACAGCACGGTTGCCGCGACGAACCCGATGCAGAGTAGGATGAGCATCTCGTAGTTGAAGTCGGACGGGAGCAGGTCGAATGATCCCGCCGGCGCCAGGCGGACATAGAAGTGATCCAGGCCATGCGCGAACACGAGCGTCGTCGACTCCAGCTCCGCAGACACCGTCGAGATCGCCTTGAGGTTCGCGATCGTCTGGTTGTACGTGATCATCGCGTGCGGGCGGTTGTACACCGACACGAGCGGCGAGTACTGCAGGAGCCCCTCGCTGCGAATATCAATACAAACAACAGTATGCACACTTCAGCACCTGCATGCACGCATGTGACCGAGACACTCGGCGAACGCACTTTTGCTCTTCCGGGGACGGCGGTTTCTCCGTCTGTCGCGGGTCGATGAACGTGCGCGCGAGCTTGTAGATCTGGCCCGTGCCCATGCCCACGAGCACAAACTGCGGCGTGATGCCGCGCGACGTGACCGTTGTGCTGAGGGCCTCGATCGTCGTCGGGAAGATAAAGCTCTTCTGCAGCACAAACGGCGCGCGCGGGTCGAACGACGAGCGCCACTCATTCCACGACGGACGCTTCCACGGGTTCAGGTTGTTCGCACCGACCGCGCCGTCGAAGAGCGAGAGCGACACCAACTCCGTGCGCTTCTCCTTGGTGTTCCAGAACGAGTACACGAGCCAGTTCTCGCTCTTTGACGACGTAAACACACGCATAAGCATCACGTCAGCTCCCTCCCCAAAAGCCTGTGTTTGGAAGCCTGGTCACCAGCGCATCCACAAAAAAACCTACCTGCACCATGCGCACAGGACTGGCTGCGTGAGCATGACGACCGCGGTGGATCACGCGACCAGAGACCGAGTCCAGCAGGCTCACATGGAGCACCGGCACAGTCGCCGCCTCGCCTTCCACCTGCTCCTGGCCCAAGGTCGCGACCCCAAAGAGGTTCGGGTTCAGATACTTGAGCAGCAGCGAGTCGTCGCCCGTGATCGTGACCGACGAGTCGATCACCGTGTGCTCCTTCTGGCTCGAGAACGACACGACTTGGTGGCCACGCGGGAGCACGACCGACCACAGCTCCTGCGCACGGTACGTCGTCACGCCGCCGGCCTCGCTCTCCACCACGTATCCGCGCAGCGCGTTTGCGTTCGCATCGTAGCGGTAAAAGTAAAAGTTCTTGAGCTCCGGGTGCGCCGTCGCGGACGTCTCCTTCGGGTACAGCGACACCGAAAGCGTCTTGGCCGACACGAGCGCGACGGAGCGGCGCACGCTCGCGTCCTCGTCGATGTGGTGCTCACGCTTCGGCAGCATCACCACCCACGACGCTGCGGCCTCGTCGCTCTCACTCTCACCGCCTGCCTGGACGCTCTCGATCTGCTTCCCGCTGTCGCCATCGATCCAGATCAAGTGCGACGTGTTGGAGATCAAGAGCAGCTCCGGTCCCGAGCCGAACGCTGGGTGATCACGCGTGACGTAGAGCTTGTACTCGGGTCCAACGTACACCGCCCACGCCACCGTGTTGAGCTCTGCGCGGATCGCGAAGAGCTTGCCGCTCTCCGTGAGCGCCACGACGTACTTGGAGAGCCCGAAGAAGTGCGCGTTTGGACTCGCCTTCCGCGCGCGCTTGCCCTCGGCCCCACTCTTCTTCTCGAACAGCGCGCTCGAGAACGACAGTGCGCTGTTGACGAACTGCTTGGCGCGCGCAAGCTCCATCGCGAGCTCCTCGGTGAACGATGGGACTTTCGTCAACGGCTGCTTCTCGATATCCGTCTCGGCGGGTGTGACCCAGTGCACGCTCTTGAGGCTCGCAAGCGCCTCCTCACGCACCCACAGCGCGTCGTCGCTCTCGCCCGCCTCCTCGTTCGAGCTGAAGACGAGGCCATCATCCTTCATCACGAGCAGCGCGCGGCAGCGCGGTGTCTCCGTGTCCTTCTGGCGGACCGGGCAGCCGACGAACGCGTCTTGTACGGCGCCGCCGAAGGCCGCGACGTCGAACGCCGAGCGCCAGTGCGCGCGGCTCTGGTCCGGGAGCAGCGAGAACGACGCCACCTGCGCGCCGCCGACCGTCGCCGCAGCGTGGAACAGCGTGTTGTCCTCCGTGAGCGACTCCACGAGCACGCCGCCCGCCGCAACCTCAGCGGCCACTTCGACCGCAAGCGACGCGGTCACCTTCAGGTACACGCTCTCGCCTGACGCGAGAGTGACCACGAGCGCGTTCTTGATCTTGGCATTCACAGCGGCGAACTCAGACGAGAGTCCGAGCTCCGCAGCCGTCGTCGTCGTCGTCTTGCTGGCGCTGTCCACTGCTTCCACGACCACCGACGACGGCCCGACGACCGACACGACGACCACCGCACCAGTGGCATCGCTCTTGCGGAGCACGGCGCCAGCCTGCGCCGGCCGTGTCGCCAGCGTGCCGCTCTTCACGTCGAGCGTGAATAGCTCCGCACCGGCGAGCATGAAGAGCGTCGAGCCGTCAGCCGACAGCTGCGACGACGACGCGCTGGCCGCCGGTAGCGTGAGCGCCACGCGCCACGCGACGCTGCCGTCCTTGAGGTTCACGAGTGCCGCGCCACCCGTCGAGAGCACGAGTGCGCGCTCATCACCCACCGCGTGCAGCGCCACGAACTCCTGCGCGACGTCGAAGGCCGCCGACGCGTCCCAGACGAGCGTCCCGTCCGCGGCGTCCCAGAGGCGGACGTTCTTTGCCGCGCTGCTCCCATGCAATCACAAATAGTTAGTCGTTTGTCGCACAGTGATCATCGACGTCTTCGGAGCTCCGCACCCCGAGACCGCGAGCAGCCCGAAGTTGGTAAGCTGAATGGCGTCCACGGCGTCGCCGGCGTGCAGCACCCGACGCCACTTGAGCGCGCCACTCTTGGCGTCCACCCGCGCCAGCGCGCGCGCGTGCGTGGCCACGAACACGGCGCGCGAGGTGCCGCGCACGGCACTCGCACCGCCACGGTGGTCGCCGCCCCCGAAGGCCGCGGCCGTGACGCGCCCCAGGTGCTCGCTCTTCCAGTCAAGCAGCCCCGCCTGGTCCTCGAAGATGGCGTTTACGGTGTTGCCGGCGAGCATCAGCAGCCCCGTCGCCACTGCTGCCGCCGCGAGCGACGAGCCGCGCACCATCGTTGAGCTGGTGTCGTGAGCGGTGCTGGTCGTCGATTATGAAGTGCTGGGAGGGGGGAGGGAGGGGTATAGGGGCCTTTGTATGCTATACAGTAGACGAGTAGATAGCGGATATCTTGTGCTTGGTATAGATACTGAAAGCGAGCCAGAGGGTGAGTTGAAGGCTTAACGCGAGGCAATGATACGAGATAACCAGCGCCAGCGCCAGCACTCCGCAATCCGACGCCCGGCGCGCTCGCGTGGCGTTCCTCGCGAGAAGATGGGCACAGGTACCGCGGAAGGTGCCGCCGACACGCACGCGCAGTGCCGCGACAGCTGCGAGAAGGCGGGGAAGCCGTCGCCCGAGTGGTGGGTGCGCTGCCGCCGCTGCACGCGCACGCTGGCGACCGGCGCGCAGCTCTGCTTTCTGCGCGAGAACGAGCGCGGCGCGCACCTGGCGCTGCGCAAGACGCTGCTGGTGGACGAACAGGCGCGTGCCGAGCTGTGCGGCGGCGCCGGCACAACGCTTGCAGCGGCCGCGCTCCACCAGAGCTGGCGCCTGTACTCGCACGCGCACGTGGTACCGGCCATGCGCTTCTCCAAGACGCGCACGCTACAGCCGGCCAAGCGCGCGCGCGTCCCCTTCGAGGTCAACTGCCCGGGCTGCCACCATAAGGTGGCGGCCGAGTGCCAACTCAACGAGCGCCCCGAGGTCGAGTACCTGCTCGACTCGAAGCGCTGCGAGTGCGTCGTGGGGGAGGAGGGGGAGGACACAGCGAAGGGTCCTCTCAGCGCGCGCAAGTGGGGACTCGTGCTCGCGAAGCTTCAATCGCTCCAATTGCCGGTGTACGTGGAGGTAGTGGATTTGCCAGGCTTCGTTGCCCTGCTGGGTGGCGAAGCTGCGCAAGGCGGAGGGGACCGCCAGAACGTGGACGACAGGCTGTCTGTGCAAACAGCCTCTCGGCGGTGTCTAGCGCTGAGCGCGGGCACAACTCAGACGAGCGCTGGCGGCGTCGTGCTCCCGACGGTCGAGTCTGTGCGCAAGTCGTTCAATCGCAGCTGCAAACTGTCATTGCTGCGGGAGTACCAAGTCGAACTTGTGCTCTCGGCGTTGCTTGAAAATACGATCGTGTATCTCCCGACAGGTACGACCTGAGTGAGCGATGCTGCATCCCGAGTTGTTGGCATGATGACCAATCGACTCTGTGTGTATTGTTCTTTGTTCTCTTCCGTGACAGGCGCCGGGAAGACGCTCGTGGCTGTCAAAGTGATCGACGAAGTGGTGCGCTTGAATTCGGGTCTGCTCGCAGTCTTCTTCGTCCCAACTGGACCACTCGTCACGCAACAAGCAGCTTACCTGCGGCGGGAGATGGATTTAACGGTGCTGGAGCTTTCTGGCCAGCACACGAACAACTTGGCAACGCGCCTCTCGCAACTGGTCTACGACACCAAGTTGCACGTGGTCGTCGTCACGCCGCAGTATTTCGCGAACCTCATGTTCCGTGGCTTGATCGCGATCACGGATTTTTCCGTCATGGTCTTCGACGAAGCGCACCACGCGACTGGCGACCATCCGTACTGCTGGATCCTGCAGAAGATAGCGGTGACGCCACGTGCGAAGCAGCCGCGTCTACTTGGACTCACTGCGTCTCCATTTGGCGAAGCAAAGCACGTGTTGTCGAGCCAAGTAACGCTGCAGAAGCTCACGGAGTGCTTCAACGCGCAGGTGAACACGCCCACTTTACGCAGCCAAGACCTGGAGATGAAGTTGACGACCAAAGATGCGCAGTGGGTCGTAGTGCAGCAAACCGAAGCCGAGATTGAGCTTCGGTTGCACTTGAAAGCGTACACTGCGGCCATCCTCGCTCGGATCGCAACTCTCGTGGACGACCAATTGCCGTTCATCGGGTCAGACTACGACACTGATGACTTGGAGCTTACGCAGCTTCTGTCGAAGCTGCGCATACTGCAAGAGCGAGAGCAGCAGCGCGCGCAAGACAGCGATCTGGAACTGATCATCGGTCACGTGCGCAAGATCGGAAGTGCGTTCTTCGAATTGCTGATCCATGGAGCCGCCCACGTTGCTGGAGCGCTGCATCATCACTTCAAGTCACTGGGATTCTCTTCCTCGCCGACCACCCAGCGCGAGTATGCTCTCATTTATCCGTACTACAAGGCGCACTTGCTGTCGCTGGTGGTCAGCTTCAACAGCGTGCATTCGGGAATCACAGATGTTTCGTCTCGCGTCCACTATGTCGCCAACATTGTGCGGGACGCGGACTTCACGTACGAATCGCGCGCGATTGTGTTTGTTCGGCGGCGTAAGACTGCGATCGAGCTCGCGAAGGCAATGGAGAACATCCAGGTGCTCAGGGAATTGAACCCGACGCGATTCATCGGCCACAACTCGTACGAAGGGATGTCGTGGGAAGACGAGCAAAAGCCGACGCTCGAGCGCTTTCGGCAAGGTCGGATCCGCCTGCTCGTTGCAACCAACGTGCTCGAGGAAGGGCTCGACATCCCGGAGTGTTCGCTGGTGATCCTGTTCGACGGGATCAAGAACGTGACGAGTCTGATTCAGAGTCGTGGGCGGGCGAGACGCAACAACAGCAAGTTCTTTGTGTTCTGTTCTGCCGGCGGAATCCAGCGTCAGCAGCGGATCGTCGAGAACGAGACGCAATTTTTTGAGGTGGCCAAGCAAGCAGCGTCTGCCATACCCTCCAAACAGGCCGTGCAGCACCTGATGGACGAGTACCCCAGCCTTGGTGTCAGCAGCTTGCCGAGTGTAGAGGAGCCGACAGTAGCAGCCACGACGACGCGAAGTGTTCCAAGAGCGATGAACGTCGAAGAGAAGATGTTTAGCGTCATCGTCCGACCGGTGTTCAATCGCGATGACGAGTTCCGCAACAACGTTCAGGCTGAGCTCGTGAAGCTGGTGTCAGTATGCTATGTCGACGAGCAGCTGGGGCTGTGCACGCTAGCGCCGCTTCGTGATGCGCGCGATGATATCAGCGCATCGTATCACCGACTGTGTCGAAAGTTGAGCTTTTGCGACGACGACAAGCGTTTCTGGATGAGGTTTGACAACATCGACGTGGATCCTGCACTCGTGCGGCAGTACGCGACTATCAGCGAGCAGTTCGATCTGCGGGTCACTATGATGCAACGAGGACTATGGAGCTCGTCGAGTGGCACGTTCGTGGCGCTCGCGTCGATGTCTTCTTCGAGTGAGAAAAGCGGAGGGAAGATCTCGTTCTCCGGCGCGTACGTCAAGGTCTCGTTCTCCTACGGTAGTTTCGTGAAGTTCGATCTGCGGCAGCTCAGCGAGAACGTTGTGTGGTTTGACTCGTCATCGGGCGCGGACGAAGTGTCTGTGTTCATGTCGTTTCTCGTCCCGCCCCACTTCTACAACAAGCTGGGGCGAGTGCCGGCGAAGTGCCAGCTTGAGTCCCAGGTCTATCGGATGCAGATCCCGTGTTCTTCGCTCACAGGCGAAGAAGCCTGGCACATGCGACTGTTCTTCATGAAGCTGGGAATCGAAGTCAGAGACACGCGAATGTTAGTATCTGATGAAGGCGAGCTGACTCATCTTGAAGAGCGGCATGATGATGGAGTGCGCCAGCCAATGTTTCCGATGCCAGTCGCGTACGCGTTCCAGTGCTTCCTGTCTCGAGTGGGCTACTTCACGAACGGGTTCCTGACGGGAGAGTTTTACGACACTTTGTTGGACCTTGACGCCGAACTTCGAGAGAAGGCGCTGCTGACGTTTGAGCCGCCGCCAATCGTGCCAGACTTCCACACATCGCACGCGAACGGGAGTATCGCGGATAGTTTCCGAAAGCACATTCGCGACGAGTGGATCGTTCTGAAGGGACTGAGCACAACGCACGAGCTGACCGTGTACAAGGTTGTGATCACTCCGACTCGAATCGTGTTCCGAGCGCCGGATGTTGCGCCAGACAACCGTGTGTTCCGGCACTTTGGCGCAGATAACTTCATGTATGTGTACTTCCGCGACGAGAACATGGATCGACTGGATTACACGCACACGCAAGTCGTGAAGCACATTCAGCAGCTGATGACGAAAGGCATCTTCATCGAGAATGTCGACGGAGGAGCGCGCCACTTCCGATTTCTCGGAAGCTCGCTGAGCCAGATGCGCAACAGCAGTTGTATCTTCACCACTCTGGATCCGCACACAGTGCGCAACTGGGTTGGGGATCTCAGCGGGATCAACTCCAACGCCAAGTACCTCAAGCGTATGAGCCAGGCGTTTTCGTCGACTCGACCGACGTTCTTTCTCGATCGGGAGGTTCTGAGCAATCCCGTCGAGGATATTCGCGCCAACGGGTTTGTCTTCACAGATGGTTGCGGCGAGATCAGTCGATTTGGGGCGTCCAAGATCGCGGAAGCCTTAAAGCTTGCCTCGATCCCTTCAGCGTTCCAGATCCGCGTCGGTGGGGTCAAAGGTGTCGTTGTCGTATCCGATGTTCATGACGCCCTCGAAGACAGAGACAGCTGCATCGTGCTTCGCAAAAGTATGGCCAAGTTCCGCTCGGATCACCACATGCTTGAAATCGTGACGTGGGCTGGCCGCTCGGTGGCGTACTTGACGCGACAGAGCATTCAGATCATGAACAGTCTGGGAATCTCAAACGACGTGTTTTTGAAGATGCAAGACGAGTTTCTCGAGGATATCAGTGCGATGGTCGCGTCGGACGCAGAGGCATTCTTCGCGCTCAAAGCGGTGTTGTCGTCGACGAGAATCTGGTGGATCGAATCGTTCCTGAAAGAGTTGGGCGTGGGACTCCTTTCAGACGCCTATTTGGCGTCACTCGTAGACGCGATCTATCGGTATAACCTCGCCAACACTGTTCTGAGAGCGCGTATCCCGATTCGCAAAGGACGAACGCTGATGGGCGTCGCAGACTTCACTGGAACGCTGAAGTACGGGGAAGTGTTCGTTCAATACACAGAGCGCGTCAGGGAAAGCGAGACATACGAAGCAGTGATGCTGGGCGACGGTGTTTCGGTGGCTGTGCATCGCAGTCCGTGTCACCACCCTGGCGATATCCGGGTTCTCAAGTGCCGCACAGATGTTCCATCTCAGCTGCGGCGGCTCAAGGATTGCATCGTGTTCCCGTGCGACGGTCCGCGACCGCACCCTGACGAATGCACTGGAGGCGACCTGGACGGCGATGTCTTTACAGTCATTTGGGACGAACGACTGATTCCGCCTCAGGAAAACGTGCATGACGCGATGACTTTTCCAGACACAGTGGCGGAGAAGCACGAGGAGGTTAACGATGACAGCTTGATCGCGTTCTACCTCAAGTCGATCCAACGCGACGTGCTCGGGGTTGCATCGAACGCCCACCTGGCGCTGTGCGACATCTCGGCTGAAGGGATCTTCGACGAAGGTGCGATCGAGCTCGCGCGCATCTGTTCCCTCCAAGTCGATAACGACCAAGCCGACGAGCACTTGTTGCGCGTGCGAGAGCTCGCTCCGAAGACGTATCCAGATTTCATGCGGAACAGCGAGAAAGGAAGCTATCAGTCGAAGAAGGTGCTCGGGCTCATGTATCGGCGATGCAATGCAGTGATGGAAGGCACGATGGAGCACATCTACGAGCGGAAGGCGTGCGTCGACAACGACATGCTGGCTGACGGCTACGAGAACTACCTCGAGTCGGCCGAGGTGTTTTACCGACAGTACAAGCAGCGGGTGGCGTCGCTGCTCTTGTCGTCTGGTGCAAAGTCGGAGGCGGAGCTCGCGCTCGGGATGATCGTTGAGCCAGAGAGTCTGTTCAAAGCCGAGTACTTTCGCTTTGGGGAACAGTTCAAAGAGACGTTCACACAGATCCAAGAGTCCACGCGTGGCGAGTTCGAGGCGTACTATGGCGGGCTGCCACGGCACGAGATCTCGAAAGCGGCGTCAGCGTGGTACTTTGTGGCGTACGGTGACAAAGACCTCGAGCGACGGCGCCTCAGCTTCCCATGGATTGTCATTGAGATCCTCGTTGCGAACGCGTCATCGCGAAAGATTAGCCGAGGCAAGAAGGTGTGGGCGCCAACCCGTTCGCCTATTCGTGAGACCATTCTCCACGATCTTCAGATCAGTTTGCTTGAGGAGATCCAGGCGAAGACGGACGAGCTGCTGTCCGACTTATTCGATCGGATGGTGGCACTGAGTTCACTGCATAGCTCACTCCTACCGCATTTCAAGTCCAAATCGTTCGACCTTCTGCCGTTCGGCTCCTCGACGCTGCTCACGTTCGAGAATCAGTCTGATCTCGATGTCGTGCTGTACTCGAGAGACAAGGACAATCACAAGGCGTTCAGCGACGTTGCGAAGTACCTGGAGAAGTCATTCAGTCCAGTCGACTTCCGCCCGGATCTGCGTATCCCGTTGCTCTCGTTCTCGTACGAGCAGTGGTCCGTGGAGATGAGTCGCTCGAGGAGCGGGCCACTGAAGACGCGGCTCTTTCGAACATACATGCAGAAGTACGCATTCTTCTGGCCGTGCGTGTACTTCCTAGTGCGATGGGGCAAGTGCGTCGGCGTGATTCGCCGCCGATCTGGCGGTGGACTCAACCTCTTCTCGCCCACGGGCTTCATGTGGCTGTTCCTGCGCTTCTGCATCTCGAAGAAGTTCGTGGATGAAATCGACTGGAAGTCAATCGAGATTCAAGCGATTCTGAAGGAGAACAACACCGACGCGGAGACCTCGTTCTGGACGAAGCATCTCGCGATGCTTGTCTCGGGCGTCGAGCACTCATCGGACTCGGCTGCGCGCGTGCTGCTGGCGTTTCTCACGCACTTCGCTGACCTGTCGACTCCCGAGAGCGACTTCGGGTTCGACGACCCGTTCGACGAGACGAACGACACGCTACTGAATGCGGCGGACGCGGCGCGGTTCCGCGAGAAATGCTTCGTGGCTGTCCACTTGTTGCTGATTTCGCGTGGCGACATCAACTGCTTGCTGAAGCAGCAGAAGGACCAGACGAGCAAGGTCACGCTCAGCCGCGCGCTGAGCAAGCGTGTGTGTGCGGCCAAGGACTTTTTTGCGCGCAAGATCTTGTACGAGTCTGAGGCGAGCTCGACGACTGAGCTCGTATTCGCGCGCCATCCGAACTTGTACCGTCCCGACCTCGTAGTCGCGGAGATTAAGGGCGATGGCGACTCCGTGCAGCGCATCGAAGCGAAGCTGCAGCGAATCGAGAAGGAGCTCGGCACGCCGCATCTCCAGCGTTCCGGACAGCACTTCCACCGAGAAGGCTCGAGCCTGCTGCTTTTTGAAGGAGCGGTCTCGCAAGACGATCACGTCGGCTTCCAGGAGTACTATGGCGACTACCATGTCATGCATGGCCACACGCGCCTGCACCAGGCGCACCTGGTGTGCTTCATGAATGGGATGGAGTGGTACGACCACGCGTCGACGTGTTTCAGCGCGCGGTTCGTCCAGCAGATGATCAAGCTCAGTCGGTTCGAGCGAATCTGCAGCAGTACGGGGCTGCCTGCACCGAAAGCAGACGCGTACATCCGATTTGGGCATCACTACTTGATCCACCTTCCGCGATCGTTCCACGACGAGACGATCGCGCTCGCGTCAATCAAGACGCTCGAGACGGAGTTCGAGCGCGGCCGTACCGCTCGTGAGCTGTACGAGTCGGTTCTCGCGGCAAAGCAAGAGGTGAGGAAAGGAGAAGAGACCAATGACACGTTCGACGATAGCGTGCTCGGAAACGAAGAAGTCGAGAGCAGCAAGCTTACCATTGGGGGCGTCAACGGCATGAAGCTTGACGATGATGCATCCACGTTCGATTCTGAAAGTGGTGCTGCTGAAGGCGATGAAGACGACAAGAGTAAGCGCAAGTCCAAGCGCAAGAATCGAAAGCTGCCCCCGTTGCTGGAGAGGGCCTCGTCGGCGATGACGAAGGACAAGGGCGTCACGCACTCGTTCTACACGGAAGTGGACGATTCACACGGCTCGCGACTCGCTCACTACGCGCACTTTGTGAAGGGCATGCAGCTCGCTAGCAAGTCGGAAACGTACGGGGTGTCGTACGTGTTCGAGCACGTCGAGTACATCATCAAGCTGACGCCGGAGTTGACGTTCACGAAGATCAAGACGCGTCCGTCGCGGTGGTTCAGCGCGACGCTGAAGATGCGCCAGGAGCTGGACGAAGAGAACCAGACGATGGACTCAACGCCCGACATCCGCTTCTACGTGTCCACGACCGAGCCGGTGCCAAGCACCCATCCGCTGCACGTGAAGCTGACAGGTCTGTGCAGCAAGAGCCCGAACGGCCGAGGCATCTTGGACTTTGTGGACGAGTCGACGAGAGAGAACATTCGCCTGAGCGACGTGATGATCGAGGCTGGCGAACGGAGCGGCGTGATTCCGACTGTGCGCCACGTCACAGCAGAGACGTATGAGTGTGCGCGGACGCGGCTGCAGGTGTCGCTGATGCGCGTGCAGGAGTTCACGATCCCCGACGTGGATCCGAGACAGGGATTCCTCAAGGTGAAGGAGAAGATTGAGGTGGAGTTTGCGATGCCGTCGCTGACAGCCGAACGGCGCCATGACCCGGCGTTCGCACGCAGCTTCTTGGCGACTGGAGTCGAGTTTGTGGACTACCTGCGAACGCAGGCGCAATTGTCGCTGGGCAGCGCGAAAGAGAAGCCAAAGCCCAGCGCTCGTACGAAAGAAGCGAACGAAGATGATGGCGCTGCGAACGGCATCGCTTCAAGCGTCGAGCGCGACAGCAACACCGGAAGCAACGGCCATGACGGCGGCGACATAAAGTGGCTGTGAACCGCACCCAGCTTCTAGAAGACTCGGGAGTGATTTTGTATATGAGAGAACAGGATTGATGTGACGACTTCGGAGCCTGGCAAGACGCTCTCATCACTTTGTTCCTCGCAGAGCTTGAGCCGGATCGGACTCTGATAGTGAGTGTGACGTCACCTGTATCATGCTTCATGAGCATCTTGAGCACCGAGCTGGCTGGCTGAGCTGCAAATTAATGCTGCACATGGTGCTCGGGACCGCCAGCACGCCGTCCAGCTGAGATGACCTTAGCTACGACTAACCTGACGATGCATTACGGCGCGAAGGAAAGGCTACTGGTGCTCTAGACCTAGTTGCACGATGCGACGCCACTGCGTGTACTGCTGCAATACCTTCAACATCAACGACGGCCACAGCAACGGCGATCTGGAAAGAAAGCAATACGAACCAAAGCGGCCGCCACCAAATCACTCTTTAGAGCGCCATACCTTTCCGCACAGACGCAGGCGCTTGTCAGCGACCAGCGCATGACGTGCGCGCTCAACGAAGCAGGTGATAGGTGTGGAGCTGGACAAGCCGCTCGAGCTAGCAGCGAGCGAGTAGTGCGTATGGTCAACTGTGAGTCTTCCTCTCTCTCTCACGCACATGTACACGCCCC
>JAASFW010000458.1:0-18155 GCA_023334005.1 Globisporangium orthogonon
CGTTGCAAGCAGTACGTATGCGCGCTCGTGTGGCTCGGAAGCAAGTGCAGCTTGTAGTGGTACAGAGCAATCTGCTCCATCACCGCGCTCGCCTCAGCATTCGCTGGGCGAGAGCTCCGATTCCAATCAGATACGAGATGTTCGAGAGGCGACTACCGCATTCGCATCACAGGCACATACTGCACTCCCACGCGCTTTCGGGTCGTGCAGCACAGGAACTGAGCAGCATCACAGACTTGTTGCGAAGAAACAAGCACGGGGCAGCATCCATCCACTGCTCCAACTCGCCTGTCAACACGAGATTTTTCCTCGGGCCAGGCGGCCAATCAAAGGGCGTGAAGGAACACTATTTAACTCCGCGGACAGTAAATCACTCCACATTTTGAGCCACAAACCAACCAGCTCCCAGCCGCGAGCACAACAGACACACTACCATGGTGCAGGTGACCGTGCTCGACTACGGCGCTGGCAATGTGCGCTCCGTGAAGAACGCGATCACGGCTGCGGGCCACACGTTTAAGGACGTGCAGAGCGCCGCGGACATCCGCGCCGCCGAGGTGCTCGTGTTCCCGGGCGTGGGCAACTTCCAGAAGGCCATGGAGTTCCTCAATGCGAAGGGCTACACGGACGTGCTGCGCGAGTACATCGCGCAGGACCGTCGCTTCCTCGGGATCTGCCTCGGCATGCAGACGCTGTTTGAAGGCAGCGAGGAGTGTCCGGGACTCGGGGTTCGACACTTGGAGCAAATGTTGAGAGCAAGGTGAAGAGCGATGAACTCACTGGTGTACTTGCCACTCCTGGATGACAGGGACTCGGTGTGATCAAGGGCACGGTGCAACTTTTCCCGTCCGACAGGGTCGCGGTGCCTCACATCGGCTGGAACGGACTCAAGGTCTGGAAGAAGTCGTCGCTCTTCGCGCACCTGCCCCAGGTCGAGGAGCACGACGCCACCAAGGTGTACTTTGTGCACTCGTACCGTGCGGTCAAGACGGACAAGAACGCGTCGTGGGTGCTCACGACGACCAACTACGGCGACCTCGAATTCATCAGCTCGGTGCAGAAGGGCAACGTCATGGCGACGCAGTTTCACCCGGAGAAGAGCAGCTCCATTGGCATCAACATCCTCAAGGGCTTCCTGGAGAACCTCTCGTTCGACCAACACGACACCGAGATTCCGAGCGCGGCAGAACAGCCGCCAACCAAGCTCTCCAAGCGCGTGATCGCGTACGTTCGCTCTTGTGTTGTTTCATTTTGATGCGAGTGTGGCTTTTCTATCTGCTAGTACTGTGGAACTGATCAATAATGCGCTTGGTCTTGTTCCGTCAGATGCCTCGATGTGCGCACGAACGACCAGGGCGACTTGGTGGTGACCAAGGGCGACCAGTACGACGTGCGCGAGAGCTCGGGCGAAGGCAACGTGCGTAACCTCGGCAAGCCCGTGGACCTGTGCACGCGCTACTATCAGGAAGGCGCGGACGAGGTGGCTTTCCTCAACATCACCAGCTTCCGCGAGATGCCGATCGGTGACCTCCCAATGCTCCAGGTGCTTGAAGCGAGCTCGGAGCGCGTGTTCGTGCCGCTGACTGTCGGTGGCGGCATCCGCGAGTACGTTGACGACCAGCAGCAGAAGTTCTCGGCGCTGGATGTGGCGTCGCGCTACTTCCGCTCGGGTGCCGACAAGGTGTCGATCGGCAGCGACGCGGTATACGCTGCAGAGGCGTACTACGCGCGCGGGAAGAAGGGCGATGGAGCCAGCGCGATCGAGACTATCTCGGCGGTCTACGGCAAGCAGGCTGTCGTGGTCTCGCTCGACCCGAAGCGCGTGTACGTTGCGTCGTTCTACGACGAGAACGCGCGGAACCACTCGGTCGTGAAGCTGAGCAAGCCCGGTCCGAACGGCGAGGAGTACTGCTGGTACCAGGCGACTGTGCGCGGCGGCCGTGAAGCCCGCAACATCGACATCGTGGCTGTCGCGAAGGCGGTTGAAGCGCTCGGCGCGGGCGAACTGCTGCTCAACTTGATGGACATGGACGGCCAGAAGGACGGCTACGACGTGAACCTCGTGAAGCTTGTCAAGGACGCCGTGACGATCCCTGTGGTCGCGTCGAGCGGCGCCGGCAAGCCGGAGCACTTCACGGAGGTGTTCAACGAGACGAACTGCGACGCCGCTCTCGCGGCCGGCATCTTCCACCGAGAAGAGGTATCGATCCAGCAGGTGAAGGAGCAGCTGCGCGCGGACTCGATCAGCGTTCGCCTGTAAGCGCGTGGAAGCACGTCCGCTCTCATTCGCCGCGATTCGACCAAGCGTGCTACGTGGTCGGTCTCTAGTGCACGCCTGCTCGTCGCTTCGAGATCTAGCAGGGTTGTGACTTCCTCGACATGGTTGATGCAACGTCGCTACGAGTGAGCCGAAGAATGACAGCGACTTCATCACCTGCATGCACGCTCGCTATCGTACTTTAAAACGCTCCCATCTTTGATGCTTAACACTTCGTGTAGACAATCCTTGCTCGCCGATAGCCAGTGATTTGATCGCTAGACTTCGCTCGCGATACTTTCTTGTGTCTCCGACGCAGGAGGGAAGTGGAATAGTTCATCGTCATCTTTGCTGGATCCCTCATTGAAGATTTTGTACACACTCTTCTTCGTTGATGCGTCCAGAGGGGTTGGGTCGATTCCAGGAAGGTTGTCAATGTACGGTGTTGTTGTCAGTCCTCTCGCGCCACGAGTTTTCGGAGCTGCTCCAGCAGTTTGAGCACGAGCACATGTCCCTGTTCGATTATTGGCGAAATTGCTGCTGGCAGCTTGCGCGCTCGGATCATGACTGCGCACCGGCGCTCTCGGGGTAGCAGGACTCGATGTTCGTGGTCGAGGACTGTGCTTGGCCAGGGACAGGATCTGTTGCTTGTGCTTTCTGCTCGTGTATGCAGATGCTGCTCTCACTGAGACTGACGACGGGCGGGACGGCATCACTGCCGAGGGTAGCTGCTGCTCCTTCTCGAGTAACTCTTGATAGTCGAGGATGATGTCGCGCGATTCGTTCTGTGCGACCAGAGACAACAACAGATTAGTTCAGATACCAGCAATACTGCAGTACAATCAACAATGCGACTCGGTCACCTGGCTTCGCTGGATCTCCTGCAAGATCGCCACATTCTCCTCTCGCAAATTCGTTGCGAGCGTTGCGAGAGGTCCCTTGACAGCATCTAGATCGTCTTTCACTGCTTGGAGGTGCACACCGAGCTTCCGCAGTCTGATATCCAATTGTGACACTTGCTCCATCTCGAGCTCCAGCCTCTCGTTTGCTTTGAGCATCTGTGCGTTCACACCCTGCGCGTACTGTCGCTGCAACACGGCGAGATCGTCAACATCTCGGTGGAACTCGTTGCTGATCTGCTTCAGCTTCGCGTCAAGGCTCTTCACAAGCGTGTCTCGCGTGAACTGTTCAATCTGGTCGAGGCTCTGGACCGTCTTCTGGTTCAAGGTCTGCAATTCGCGCACTTCTCCGACCAGCTTGCTCTGTCTCTCTTGCTGAGTCGCTCGTTCAGTCTCGGTGTCCGCTTTCAAACTCTGGAGGTTGTTCGAGATTGCTCGAACGTGCTTCACGATCTCATCTTCACCGGTCTCCAGTGCGTTCAGTCGCTCTTTCAGCGCTTCAGACGTGCTGATCAATTGCGCTACAGTGTTTCGGGACGTATTGTGCTTCCTCGTCAGATCCAAAACGCTCACATTCAGATCTGCGACCTTGTGCTGGCGTAGCTGATCGGCATTGACATACTCTTGCAGAGACTCCAGCTGGCTCTTCATCCGGGAGATCCCCGTTGCCGCGTTCTGTATGGCTTCTTTCTGACCGGTCGAGTCCAGATTGAAGATGTGGTTGAAGTCGTCGATTGAAACCTTGGAGCTCACTTGCGCCTCGATCTGGTGCGCGAACGACGAGAACATGTCGTGCAGGTTCTGCTCGAGAGAGACGCGGAGTTTCTTCAGATCCCACACCGCAGATTCGTACACCGAAATATCGAGCTTCTTGCTTTGCAAGGTCTGCACACTCTCCAAGTCAGCTTTCCCCGTCAGCAGTTCCATCATTTCCGAGCGCAACTTTTCAGCCATTGCTGTCACGTTCGACTGTGAGATCTGCACCGCAACGGAGGTCATTGTCAGCACCGCTCAGCTCGCTTTTTCTCAGCGATGACGACTAGAGAGAGACGAATGCAGTCCGGATACGCAGCACAACAAACATGCCTTTGAGCAAAGCGCAGCTTCGAGTTGCGCGTGAGTGACAAAAGAAGCAACGTAGTCGCGGATGTGCGTCTGGTTCTCTACCACGCGCCTCTCGGTCGATTGGAGCTCTGCAACTTGGCTCTTGAGTCGATCCACCTCACTCCAGAGGTATCGCACGTCTGAAGTGATGCGTTAGTTACCATACCTGCACGCTCGTACACTCGTGCACCTCTCCGCACCTGCAATCGGCACAGCAGTCGCCATGCGTGCTGAGATGGCGGTCGCGTCTCCAAGAAGGAGACCGTGACCGCAACACACAGAAGGTGCTCGCCAAGCTACAGCAGTCCGCCGCTGCTCTCGAAAGTGAAGACTATTTCTATCACATCTTTAGAGGAAAAGACCACCAAGCTGAGCGCCACGACACTATGTTCGTATGGAAGCGCCGCCTGCTCCGCTGAGACGCCGCCGCCTTGAGCTCCGCTGCGGCGTCCGAAGTGCGCTCTCGCACGTGCTTGGTAGAGACCGCGCTGAAGAAGAGCTATAGGAAGGGCAACTTCAACTCGCACCTAGTCGCCGAGTCGGATCCACTCGCTAAAGTACGAGTCGAATCGTATTTAATCCAACATCTTCGTTTAAGTGCGAGTTCGCCCCTTCCTTTGCTCTCTGTGTTTCCGAGCAAACTGACTGTATATGCGCGGCGGGCGGACACGGCGCTAGACGAGCGAGCGAGAGGGGGAACACGCAGCGCGAGCGATGAACTATGGCGACCTGGTGCGTGCGTATAGGTGTATATTGCTGGGCGCGCGCTTGCGCGTATACCTGCGCCCGTGCGCAGCGCAACGAGCCGCGCTCTACTACAACATAGACGCCTCGCTGCCGACTCTGCTGCGGTGCCGCACGCAGGCGGAGCAGCGACCAGCGATTGCGACGGTAGCGACCGCATGCTGAGACGGGGATGGTTGTTTGCTGTTGTTATTGTTGTTTCTTTTCTTTTCTTCTCTGCTGCAGGACGACGACGGAATGCGCGGCGGAGAGCTCCCGAGCCCGAGCGGCCCGACGTTTGAAGATCTGGCGATCGACGACAGCCTCAGCGACGTCGACCGCGTGAGCAAGTACGTCTGCAGCAACATTGCGCTGCAGCGCGTGATGCACGTCAAGATGCTGCCGGAGACGGCCACGGCCATCGGGTGCGTGCACTGGCTCTTTGCGCGCGGAGAAGGAAGCGTATCTAAGTTGTACGCGGCACCAGCTTCCAAGCGACGTGCGACCGGCTGATCCCGCTGCTCGAGCCACTCGTGAGCGACGTCGAGTACGTGGTGCGTCAGCACGTGGCGTTCCAGTTCCCGCCGCTGTGTCAGTTCCTCGTGGACGCCGGGGCCGACGCCGGCTACCGCGTGCTACTGGACGCCATGATCCCGCTCATCACGCGGCTCGTATCGGACGAGCAGCACGACGTGCGCGCAGCTGCGAGTGACAGCCTCGTGGACATGGCGGCGCTCGTCAAGGCCGAGGACCAGGGCCAGTACATCCTCACGATCGTGCTCCCGCTCGCGCACGACGACGACAACGAGCAGTTCCGCATCTCGGCCGTCGCGCTCTACAACGGGCTCGCGCAGTTCTTCGGGCCGGAGCTCTGCCAGCAATTCTGCGTGCCGGAGCTCATCTCGCTGTCCGAGGACCCGGTCTTTCGCGTGCGCAAGTCTACGGCGCAGAGCTTTGCGAACGTGTGCAAAGTCGCTGGCGACGAGCTCAGCCGCGAGCGGCTCGTGCCGTCCTTCCAGAAGCTCGCGCGAGACGACATCTGGGGCGTCCGGAAGGCGTGCGCCGAGTGCCTCGTGAGCCTCGCGCACGCGCTGGCTCCGGCGGACCGCGGGCCGCTGCTCATCCCGCTCTTCCACGCGTTTGTGAACGACTCGTCCCGCTGGGTACGTATGGCGGCATTTCAGAACCTCGGGCCGTTCATCGCGGCACTCGAGCGAGAGCACGTGACGGACGAGCTCGTGGACCACTTCTTGAGCATGGCGACGTCGGTGTCGAGCCAGCTCGGCGGGAGCGGCGAGGCGGACATCAAGTTCCATTGCGCGTTCAGCTTCCCGGCGCTCGTGACGATCTTGGGGGCGTCGGGGTGGCCGAAGCTCGCGCCGACGTTCGAGGCGCTGAGCACCGACCCGTTCTGGAAGGTCCGACGCACGTTTGCGTACTCACTGCACGAGCTCGCGCGCATCTTGGGCCAGGAAGTCACGGAGACGCAGCTCGCCACAGCGTTCGACAGCTACCTGCACGATGTGCAAGATGTGAAGCTCGGCGCGATGATGCACTTTGCCGACTTTCTCGAGCACGTGTCACCATCATTCCGAGAGAGCTATCTGCCCGTGCTGACCGAGTTCAGCTCGCTCACCAACGCGACGAAATGGCGTTTCCGCGAGGTCATTAGTCTCCAGCTCGCGCAGCTGTGTCAGATCTTCACGGTGGAAGCCACGTTCTCGGTCGTGTATCCGCTTGTGCTGAAGCTCGTGACGGACTCGGTGGCGGTCGTCCGCCAGGCTAGCTATCATGTACGCCACTTGCCTCGATGTTGCTGGGGGTTCTTCTCCTTGTATCGTCGCAGCAGACAATGACCAGCTTGTGTATGTATGGGTTGGTTATGTGACAGGCGTGTCCGCTGCTCATCGCTCGACTGAGCTCGAATCCAGAGTGGCTTGCTGTGGTAGTGGAAAAGTTCGTTGCGCTCGCTTCATCGGGGCACTTCAGCGACCGGCAGACATATCTTCGGATCTGCGAGGCGTTCATAGGAGCAGCGGACTCGGCGGAGACGCCCGAAGACGAGGCTGTGAGTCAAGACGCGCGTGCGGTGCACGAAGAGAGGCGAGCATTCTTCTCGACGCACCTCGCGCTCGCGTTCTTCTCGCTCGCGTCTGATCCGGTGTCGAATGTGCGCGTGGTGTTCGCCGAGATGTTGTTGAGACATCAAGGTGCGCCTGCCTGTCCGCCTGTCTGCATCTGCTATGAATCATCTCACCAGCTCGTTGGTGATGTATGCTCTTCGGTATGTATGACGCCAGCTTTCTTGATCGAGAATGAGTCGTGCCCAGAGTCGCTGAAGCTGCTGCTGAGCTCCAGCGAGTTCGCTATCGTGGAGGAGTTGCTGGCGGTGCTAGCGCCTGCCCCCGCCCCAGCGCGTGAGAAACCAGCGGCAGCGTCCGCTGAAGAAACAGCCTCTGAGGACGAACCGACTGAGACTCGGCCGAAAGAGGACGATGCACCACTACTAGCACCTGTGAGCGCGAACAGTGTTGAACTGGTGGTATTCAGCGCAGAGCCGAGTGGAGAGGCATCAGAGCTGTCGTCAAGAGACGTGGGCGACGAGCTGGTGTGAATGACAAGTTTTCAGCTTTGTGGATAGATAACAACAACGACGATAGATGCGACGACGGGCAGGAGCAGCACGAGCTGAGCTGCGCGCGTGTGTGAGCGCCACCGACTGGCGAGCAGGAAGGAGAAGGCAGCAGCCGCAACAGGAGCAGACGCGAGAGGCTGAAGATCGTGGATCCAGAGTTCAGCCAGCACAGCGGCGGCCACGTATAAAATAAGGTCTTGGTCGCTCTCTCTACTCTTTCGCTGCCTGCACATCCATCTCTCTTCTGTTGATGCTGCGCTCGCTTGCTCCGGTTCGCACACCTCCCAGCGAGTGAGTCGTGTAATGCCTCACTCGCTATCAGCACGCGAGCACCAGCCGCAAGCAGCAGCAGCCTCGTTTCTCTCACTCAACACACCGACAACGAACGCTCGTGCTCTTCTTGCGTGCCGTGCCGCTTCACTTGGGGCTTCGCTCGGCGGCCGTCGCTGCCGCAGAGGCGACCGCTGCCGCCGCCGAAGATGACGAGCTCAGGGGCTCGCACCACACCGGCGTGAACGTGCCCTCGAAGATGTCGTGGCAGATGGCCTCGACAGCGCGGATACCCTTGGCGGCGGTTTCGGCGCCGCGGCTGACCGAGAAGCTCTCGAGCTTCTTGGAGAGCATGGGCACGAAAGCCGTGACCTTGGCCTCCGCCGTGTAGAGTGTCGCGTCCGGGTTCGTAGGGTGCACCGAGTAGACGCACGTCTCCTCGACGGTCGCCACAGACCGGAACGAGAGGTTCGTTGACTTGAGCTCGAGCGTCTTGGTCGCCGGATCGCATACCGTCTCCTCAAAGACGTAGGACGAGGAGCCGAGCACGGACTTGGCCCACCCCGGCACGTTCGCCTGCGTGACCTTGGCGAGACGGCTCGAGCGCAGGCGACCACGCGAGTCCACGCGGCGCTCGAGCACGTCCACACGCTCGACGTGCGTGAGCATCGAGTTCGGGTACTTGTTCCAAAACGCACGCGTGACGACGTCCCAGTGGAACGGGTACGTGTGCGTTGTCTCGCTCGTGAGCACCATCGGAAATGGTCGGGATGGAAGAGAGAAAGAGAGAGAGTGAGGTGTGTCGGGGGAGCTCTTCTTGCGAGGTTGGCCTTGTGGGGGTGGTCGCCTTCTGCTCGCTTCCTGGCCGCACTTCTGACTTTGACGTGTTTTGGGGTGGTGAGGTGGTGGGTGGCTGAGAACAGGATCGTAACGCCTGAAAGAAGGTGCGATCGCATTCGTTTAGGCTCGAGAATATGCGAAATAGTGTTTCTCGTACATCGAAGAACTGAAACAGTGTGGTCCCAAATCATGTCACACTAGAAGAGAATTAGGGAGTCAGATCCCTAGTTTAGGAGAGGAGGACAGTATACTGGTTTTAGCGCTTCGATATCGGTTTCTTCCTGTAAGGCCCTGGCGCTGTAATCTAAGGCTCTCTCCGACACTGGACCTTGGCTCCCAGAGGGATCAAAACGCGGCGAAGGCGTGCGCTCGCTTGCATTGATCAATCTTGCCTAGAAAGCCTTACTCGCTCACCCGGTTCACGGGCCACCTCAACTCCATCGTCATTTCCAACATCACAACCAGCCATCTCTAACTGCACCAGATCCTCCAGCACGTCCGCTATCGTCTCGTCAATGCGTTGTTCAGTCGGCTCAAACTCGGCAGCGGTGCTGTTGCTGATAGTGATGTGAGGCGTTGTTAAGTTCTGCTGGCGCACAGCCGTTGAGCAGCTCATTCAACAACAACTCGCTTCCAAGCACTCACTCGGTTCAAGATTCCAAGCACCGTCGCCGCCACGCTGCCTTCGATGCCCAAGTCTCGCCCAAGTGACCAAGGTCTTCGAGGAGCGGCAGTGTGAAGATCGCGCGCGTCGTCGGATCGATGCATCGGTATACGTGTACTGAAGCCTAACACTCCCGAGTGTGCTCGACCACCCCTTGATCCTTCAGCCCATCTTCGGATACCTAGACGCAGAGTTAGCAGCAGCGCGCGGTTTCCGACTTTCGACATCAGCTGCGTCTCCTTCGCGACAACAGAGAAGGCGTAACCTGCATTCGTGCACGTCAAAAGACACCGGCAGTCTCCAGACCAACCGTCTCCGAGAAAGTCCCGCGCCGTTCATCAGCGGTTGCGCGTGTGGCTTTCTGGTAAAATATATCGATGCGAGCGAGCGCACTCCTCATCCGGGGTGTAGCCCCATGGTGTCTGGAAGAGCTGTCGAATGTGGTATCAGGCAGCTGCTAGATTTTATAGCTGTTAATATTACATACAATACCAGGATAACATCTTTCATCACGACAGCTTGGCCGAGTGGTTAAGGCGTTGGACTTGAAATCCAATGGGGCAACCCTCGTGGGTTCAAATCCCACAGCTGTCGCTACTTTATGACTCTTGTCACTCTTAATCCAATTAGACGCAAACTACCTAATGGCATCGAGCATGCATTGCCACTCACTCGATTCCCCCACACGTGATGCATTCGGTACCCTCAAAACAAAACAATGTTCGTTTGCTCATGCGCTGCTGCTGAATAAGTTATCCCGCCCTTCTCTAACTTGCCCTCCTCACACCTCACGCACCACTCACGCACATCTGCCAGTGTCAGGACGACGCCTCCGCGTTCGAACGTCGCTCGAGCCGCGCTCGCTCCACAAAGATCTGAACCAACTTCTTCTTCGTGGCGTCCACCTGGTCGGCCAGGAACCCCCACATCAGCTCCGGGTCTTCGTTCGTCGCGAAGTGGAACGCGACCACGCAGTTTACGGCGCTCTTGCGCACGTCCGAGCTGCTGTGTGCGAGCCTGCGCGCGACCGGCGACAGGATCTTCTCGAGCCACTGCTCCTCGCGCAAAAAGCACTCTTTTCTCGGGTGCGCAGCCGCCACCCGCTCGCTCACCTCCAGCGCGACCTTCACGAGCCGCAGTACGACTTGGAGCACTGGCGGCTCGGAGCTCGAGATGAAAGGCGAGAGCATCTCCAACACTTGCTCTGGCTCGCGCGACGAGCCCACGACTGTGCTCAGAATGCTCTCCGTGATGTGGCTCGCCTGTTCGTACAGTAGTGCGATTGTGAGCAACCAGCGCTACGACTTCGACGTGCAGACATCCATCCAGTCATTCCGTGAGCCCAACAATGTGTACGTACCACGTCTACTGTATCGCCGAGGCTCTCGAGGAGGCGCAGTAGAATCGGGTGCATGTAGCCGTGCGCGCGACGAGACTGCAGCTCGACGAGCCCTTGCAGTACCTTCAGCACCGTCACGTCCCTCTCTGCGCTCGCATCGAGCAGAAGGAACAGCAGCCGCCCAAAGTATTTGTCCCAGACCTCGTCTGTTACACCGGCTTTCGCCAGCGCGAGCACCTTTCATCACAAAAGAACGTGAGCTACTGCTGCCAACCAGCACACAGAAATCCAGAGATCGAGCAAACTCGAATTGCCAAAAGCCTACCTTGTGCAGCGCAACCTTGCGCTCGCGCTCCGTCGAGTTGTTGAGCGTCAGCGTCTCCAACACGTCGTCGAAAGACACTGACTGCTTGACTGGGCCATGCACCGCCTCAAGTGACGAAGCACCTGGTGTGACTGGACTGCTCTGCCTCGCAAAGGTAGTGGGTGGCAGGTTTAAGTGCGCAGACAGCGGAGGCGGATAAGCGCTGTCGTCGGCGCCCTTGCGCTTCTGGATGGTGCGCTGAGGACTCGCCGAGTTCGCGTTCGGAGACTCGGAGCGCTTCCGACTCGAGCGTTCGGGAGCTGCTGGCTCCATTGCTTGGTTGTCGGACGTCTCGGGAGCAGATCCGCGAGACGAAATGGAAGATGCAAACCTCTCGGTTGCACCGCTCTGAGAGTTGCTCAAGTTGAGCACAATGCCCTTCGCCTTCAGCAGCTTCGACAGGACCGTCCGCTTCGTGGGTGGAAGCATCGGCAGCGCGACCTCCATCTCGCTCCCATACAGCCTTGCAGCGACCTGGACAAGCTCTCCGCATGCGCTGGTCACCGACACCGGCATCTCCTCCAGCAGCTGCGCCATCTTGCCGAGGAACGACCGCATGTGGCTGTTGTTGTTGTTGCCTTGTCTCATGTACGCTTCCGCGTCTGGAAGCAGCTGGCGGAGGTAGTGGCAGATCGCTGCCTTCACCTTCATGTTGCCGCCGTCCATCAGCAGCGACAGCGCGATGTTCGTCAGCACTGGCGCGTCGAATGTCTTCGCAATGTACTCCAAGTTCTCCTTCGCGACAACGCGGATCGACTCCTTCGTCTCGATTTGCTTCTGAAACAGCTTTGGCAGGATGACCTTGAGCTGCGGCTGGAGCTGCTGCTGGGTCGACAGCTGGAGGAGAGGAAGGAAATGCTTCAGCACAGAATGCGATACCCGGTAATGCGCATCGCTCAGGTGTTTAACAAACGCCTGCACGATGCGGTCGTCCAGTCTGCCGTCGTTTGACGAGGTGTTCCCACCACGCTGGCGCTCGAGACATTTCCGCTGCAATACGCCGCCAATGTACTCGGCAGCATCCAGGCGAACCGACCATGAGTTGCTCCCCAAACTCGAAACTGCCTCCTCCAGCTTGTCGGTCATGGCGACCGGAGCAGTAGCAGCAGTACCCACGCTCGCCTTCGTTTTCCCAGACGCTGAAGATGTACTAGCTGCAGACACCGCAGCCTTCGTTACTGATGTTCCGTTCGCCGATGATTCACTTCTCGAAGCTGCCGAAACGATGCCTCCTCCACCAGTGCGTGGAGAGATTGAAGTGATGCCCACCACGCGCTTCGGTCCATCCTTCAGTTCGTTCTCCTGGTCAGCTCGACTACTCATCTGACTTGGCAAGACCCCGTCTGCGATCTGGATGCGCTTTGGCTTTGGAGCGGCTTGAGCACTTGTGTGGAATCCGACACTGGAACTCTGGTCCGGTCGCGATGCAAATAAGTTCTCCACCGACGACTTCGTTGACAGTGCCGCATCCGAGCTGCTGAGGACACGGAGTGGACGAACCGGCGTCTGCTTCCTTCGCTCACTTCCAGCGTCCTCGCTGAACGAGCTCGCCTTTGCGCGCGCATCGAAGCCGACGCGGAGAGCGCCTTGCGAAAGCACGCGAGAAGGAAACCGCGCATTCTCGTTTGCATCGATATTGCTGTCTGATGCAGAGAACGAGCTGCTGCCGAGAACACGGCGAGGACCGCTGACTCCTGACGACGATTTCGTTCCGCTCTGCACCTCTGACGACGAGTGCTGCAGCACACGTTGCACCGACGGCGCGCTCTGGGTGGCAGTCGGAGCCTCGTACGCCAGCGACCTGCTGCTCTTCAACCTTCCAGCACCCCCTCGAACACCTGTGTCGAATACGCTGGTGCTCCAGTCATTGACACCCGCGCGCTCTCTGTCCAGTTCGTTAGCGCGAGGCCGGTCGTCGCGCACGTTGCGTTGCGTGGAGGCGTCCAGTGACTCGAGCAGGTGATCGCCTTCGGTCTGGTTGAGTGACCATACGCATTACGGTGTCAGAAAGATGTGTAACGACAGAAGCTTACGCGACGCACACATCACGTACAGGAAACACGCGATGGAACGCCCAGAAGCATTTTCGCGACTGCGCTCGGACTTCCGCGAGCGCATCGTGCAGAATCGCCGGCAAGATGGACAGGAAAAGCTCCAAGTGCCTGCAGAGAGATTCACTTGCGTCAGTATCGACCAGTGTCATCATCCATTGCCAGCAGTCGACCGAAACGTACTTGCTCAGATGGCTTGTGCTCCATCGCTGAAGAGTGAGCGTCAAGTAGCTCACGCAGTGCAGCCGCAGGACCTGATTGCGGGACTTCGCGCCTTCAAGCAACCTAAACGAAGCCACGCATACAAGCAAGTCAGCCCTCCAGTTCGCCGTCAATTAGCAATGACGCTTCTCCTTCTCAAACGCACTTGCTGATGAAGCGGACGTATCCGTTCCTCGTGCTCTCGATCACGCCGCGGATACATGCGTCTGCCGACGTCGAGATGACCTGGATGGTCACGTATGTCGCTTTCATCAACGGCCCGAGACAGAACTCGGCGTGCGCGTTAAAGTCATCACGCAGGGTTCGCGCGAGCGCCTGGATGGTCTGGCACGCTTCTCTCGACACGGACGAGCGCAAGTCGGCCACCTGCTCGCACAGTCGCTCGCGCACACTCTTCACGGCGTGGCTCAACTGCACAAGCACAGCGCTGTCGTTCGCTTGGCTGCATCGCTGCGCCAGCTGCTGGAGGTTCTTGAGTCCGTCCACGCGCTTCGACCAGTCGTTGTCAAGGTGGAGCTGGTCATAGATGCTGGCAACGTCTCGCTGGATCTCGCGCTCCGACACGCCGCCGCTGTGTCCAAACGCGCTCTGGCTGCTGCTGTTCGCGTCAGTCGCGCTTCTGTCGTCGCTCCTGGGGCTTGCGGTGGACGATTGCGACGGCGAGAAGACGCCGGTCGCCGCCGCAGCCTCGGCTTCTGCAACCGCTTTCGCTGCGAGCGACGCGCTCAGCTCGCGTTTGCGCACTGACTCGAGATACCGAGCCATCGACGACGACGACGAGGACAGCGGCAGGTCGTAGGACGACAGGAGCGACGAGAGCGACGGCGGCAGCTCGCTGGGCAATGCGGCGCTCGACAGCGCACTGCTGGCATACAATGGTCTGCTGCTCAACGCGTTTGGCGCGCCTTGGAAACGGTCGGCCAGCATCTTCATCTGCGCGCTTCGGATGTTCCGCGACTCCAGCTCGCGCTGCTCCATGTCATACCATCGATGTAGCAATGAGGTCACTGGAGGATAGGGGCAAACGGACCATATCAGCTCCTGCCTAACGCTCGCCGTACCAGCAGCGACGGGCCGATGCGCGTGTAGAACTCCTCGAGCGTCTCGATCGCCGCATCACGCACTTCCTTCGCCGAGTCTTCCAACAGCTTGATGATCTGTACATACACCGACGTAAAGCACACGCGGCAGAGTACAGTCAGTCACAGCGGCGCCACCACCAATATTACTGCAGGGGAGCTACGCACGTGGCCGAGAGCCTCGTCCTTCAGGTCGTCGAAGACGCTGGAGTTGCTTTCGAGGCACCGCCAGATACACCGCAGCGTCTGCATCCACAGACGCTGACTGTCGTCAGCCATCCTATCACGAGCCGACCACTCAAGCGCAGTTGCGACCCACTGCCGCCTCGTACCGACTCGCGGGTCCGCCAGTTCTTGTGTCCAATGCACGGCTGCCACCGTCATCGCTATCATCAGCTCCGAGTCTCTTTCCCCCAGAGCTTGGCAGCTATAAGCAGCGCACGCACCAGTAGCCGCTCAAACACCGCGGAGACGTCGAGCACCCTCGCGAGCTGCACGACGACGTCCACCGCCTTCTCGCGCACTTGCGCCTTGCTGTCGCCGAGCCGCTCGAGCAGGTTGAGCCAGAGCACCTTAAAGTACGTCTGCACGGCAGCCGCTGGCACGCGCGCGAGCGCCGCCTCGAGCGCCGCCAGCGCTGTGGCCGCCACCTTCGCGTTGTGGTCACGCAAGCACGGAAGCACGTCCGGGAGCAGCGCCGCCAGCGCGTCACCGGACGGCGGCGCGGGGCTCGCGAGCGCGGCGACCAGCGCCGTGACACCCTCGAGCCGCTTCTTCGTGGCTGCAGGGGCGCAGGTGCGGCGCGTACGTTAGCTAGAGAGACGGGGCACAGAGAGGCGGGAGCGTAGGCAGCGGAGACCGAGGCGGAGGGGACTCGCCATTACCTGCGGACCGCAGCAGCGCCGCGACGTCGTCGACCATCGCTCGCTCCTAGCGCTTCTCTTCCGAAAAGCCCGCGCGAGTTGTGTTATGTTTTTGAAAAAAAACAGCGAAGTTAAAGTGAGGGTTATTCGGTTCCGCATAACCCGCACCAGGTTAGGTTAGGTTAGGTTAGGTTATTCGGATTCCGGGAACCCGAGACGTTAGTAACCCATTCTTTTGGATACCACCTCGCGGCGATGACCGCGAGCGCGAGCGTGCGGCGTGCGGCCGCCGAGCGCCAGGGCGTCTTCACGCGCGTGTGGCGCTGGGTCAAAAAGACAATCTGTGCGTCTTCCTGGCGAGGCCGTGGTAGGGAAGAGCGAGGGAGACAGCGCTGACGCCCCACGTCATCCTCGTCACTAGGGCGCGTCGTGTTCCACCAGAGCGAATGGCAGCGCATCTGCGCGGCGCCGGTGGCTGACGAGGCGGAGCGCATGGCGCGCTTCCGCACGAGCCTCGCGCTCGATCACGCGCTCGTGACCACGTGCAATGCGGTGTTCGACTTCGACGAGTTCCCGGTACGGCTACGAGGTGGCTACGATCAGGGTACGACGCATGCTGCTGAAGCGCGCGCGCACGTGTGTCTGTGGACGCGATCAGGTGGACGCGACGCTCAACACTATGGCGGAGAAGGTGGCGCTGAACCCGCACGACGCCACGTACGTCGAGACTGTTGATTAGGGGAAAGCCTGTTGGCGATGGCAAGCGTCATCACCTCTCAACTTGCGTTCAGACTCATGGCCGGCGTGCGCGCGTGCCTGCACCGCTGCAACTTCGTAAACCGAGTGTACGCGAGGACGCACCAGCTGCGCGACGAGGCGTACAACTCCGCGAACGACAGCCACGAGGCGCTGCTCGAGCAGCTGTGGAGCAACCTCAAGCCGGGCGTGCGCCGCGCCGGCGGCCGGATCACCAAGGAGTGGGGCGAGATCGGCTTCCAAGGTATGTTGTATTGATCTCGGTCCGCGTTTGGCAATAGTGGTGTGTGGGTGTTTGTATTGATAGATGTATGGTAGGAACGGATCCGATGTCGGACTTCCGCGGCATGGGTATCCTGTCACTCCACCAGCTCGTCCACTTCAGCGCCAAGTACCCGGTCGAGGCTCGAGCGTGCGTTGCGTAGTATTGTATCAGCGCTGCGAGCAAGTGTTTCGGCTAGTGTCACGAATCGTCTCGCCACTGTTGCTCTCTCTCTTTGTTTGACGATACTCAGAGCGCTGGCGGAGTCGAACCACCCGACGCGTTGGTACCCGTTTTCCGTGACGGGTATCAACATCACCGGGTGCGTTGATACCATTTGTTCTATCAGGTATTAGATCTACTCGTAGCTCACGCAAGTCGATGCATCCGTGCAACGAACAGGTTCGTGATCGAGCTGATCAACGAGCGGCTCGTGGACGTGAAGCTGTATGCGCTGGCGAACGTACAGGAGCCGGCAGCAGTGCGCGAGGTCGCAGTGGAGCAAGGTGTCGCCGCGTTGCACGAGCTCTACTGCACGATCTTCACGCGCTTCAACAAGCTGTGGGTGGACTCGAACCCGCGCGACGTGATGGCGTTCCCGACGATCTTCCAGGCGCTCAAGACGGCTGTGCGCGACGAGCTAGCGCAGCGTTCGTTCCGGTACTGATACTGACGACGAGGTGAGCGGCATCGGTTCGGGTGTACGTTCATGCGAGAGCGCAAAACGGTGCTTGCATCTGTTCGTCCTTCGATTCTTCAGTGTTTGTCGATTCTGCTGTCAAACCGAGTTTCTCCAGGAAGTGAAGGGTAGTACTGTACCATTCGCAATAAGTTCGAAGGTGACCATCTATACAAACACCAAGTCATCGCTGGCAGCTCCATTCAAATTCGCACCAAACGCCAACGCGAGCTCATCGTAGCAAGCAGCAGCAAGCACCTCGTGATACAATGGGCGGGCGCACGACCGGCAAGAAGAACCTCCACTCGAAGAAGAAGGGCTACAAGCGCTCGCATGACACCAAGCGGCGCGCGCGCGACATCGACCAGATCCAGGTCCGTTCACGACTGCTCTTCGCTGCTGGTGCTGCTGGTGACTGACGCACATGCTCGCATGGCGGTGTGCGTGGTGCTGTGCGTGGTGCAGGATGACTTGACAGCCGAGAAGATCCGCGGGGCGCCCATGCAGTTTGAGAAGGACGAGGATCTGCCCGGGTGCGTTGGTATTGCGTTGCGACTGCTGCGATGGGAACGAGTGCATTGATGCTGACGCTGATATGCTGCACACATAGGCTCGGGCAGTTCTACTGCACGCCGTGCGGCCGCCACTTCATCGACGCCAAGACGCGCGACGTGCATCTGAAGACCAAGGTGCACAAGCGGCGCCTGAAGGACGTCGCGCAGAAGCAATACACACAGAAGGAGGCGGACGCTGGCGCCGGCAAAACCGTCGAGAAGTATACACCCGCGCACCCGCAGGAGACCGACGACATGGACGACTTATAGACGCGCAGCTGCTAGTGTCACGAGATCACGACGAATGGGGGTGGCTGTCTCCGCCTGTGAGTCTCGTCTAATGCATTGTATTCACTTGTTCCTCCTCTCCCAACTCCCTTGCTACGAAGCAGTGCCATGTGACAGAGATGACCATCGCAAGATTTAGATACACCATCACAGACTTTCCGATCCTCACCAAACTGCTTGATCGATCTCACCACATACCGGACACTTCATCGTCCGTGTGCTGGTGCTCGCCAACGATGATACGCTACCAGCATGACGATCACCACCGCGATGACAATCGGGGTCGTCTCGCCTGTAGCTGCAGCA